>JAQIWU010000317.1:0-28493 GCA_034696445.1 Isotomiella minor
TAAATCCACACTCACACCCGTTTTGAGTGGACAAGAGGCAAGTTGAGACATCTCAATACGTTGCTGACTTTCGCTTGCTTCGCAAAACATGAAAACATAAAAATTTAGGCCTTTTTTTCACAAAAATGAGTTTAATATTAATGCGCAAATCTCATTCGCTTAAAATAATATAGCGATTGATTGTTACTGTCACAGAGTTCCGAGCATTTGATGATTACAATGATTTTCTACAGTTTTTTTTACAAATGCCGAGTCTTACCTTACCCCTTTTCCTTGCATATCTCAAAGACTGTTAGTTAGTTTGTTAGTTATTTGCAATTTGCGAATATAACAGACAATAATAAAATCAGTCGTAGAATGTCATCTCTCATTCTGGGGGAAGTTGAGACAGTCTTCAAATCGTTAGAATATGTCCACAGCATTTTGGGCAGAGTTAGGGAATGCTGCTGAATCATGATGATGGTGACCAATTGACAGTAATTACAGGTTGATGAGATTAAATGATTTTTATGGACGATGATGAGGAGGGTGAAAGCACTTTTGTATGTATCTCGTTCATGAACCTCTCTCATCATCATCATCACCTCAATACAAACAACTCCACAACCAAACCGAACTGTTCTCACGACACAAGACACAGCACATGATTATTGCTTTTTTGGAGAAATCCCTGTGCCACTTCTAAAAGTAAATTAATTAATTGAAATGACCAACAAATAGCAATTCCAGTTGACATTCTGCTGACGTGCCTTCTAACTTCTTCTTTTAGGGGACAAAGACAAGGTTCTGCAAAATGTCTGCAGAAATTATACACATGTCTTTCAACAGGTCAGTTTGGAACGTTTGTCTTTTGAATCAATGCTGATAATAATTGTTCTTTTTGTAAGGGATGGGACGGCCTTATCTGTGGGAACGAGGGAGTCCAGCTTCCACCTCTCATTGGACACTCCGGAGCACCTTGAACGCCTGGAGTATGGGTCAGGTCTTGGGGCCAACGTCGTAGCTCGATTGGGAAGAACGTCCTTGGTCGCATTAGTCTATGTTCACACACCAAGGAAGCTACGAGTGTTGAACATGATCAAAAACGAGGAGATTTGCAGTCGTAAGTATTGATAAGACACCATAGATGTACGTATATCTATTGATCTATTTCAGATTTGTACAAAGACTCTGTTCTGGCCGTCAGAATTACAAGGCTCAAAATGATTGTTTGCCTAGAAGAGAAAATCTACATTCATTCCAGCAAGGATATGAAGGTAGAACATGTGATAAGTACGTGCTCAAACCCACTGGGGATGCTAACGTTATCCGAAGGCGTTGAGGACAGCCTCCTTCTTGCCTATCCTGCCTCAAGTATCAAAGGGGATGTGCAGGTTTTTGATGTCATGTCCTGTCAGATGCAACAGCTAATCCAAGCACATGAACAACCTTTGGCTTGTTTAAATTTGAATGATGACGGGAGCCTTGTGGCGACGGCTGCTACGGATGGGATCCATATCCATGTATTTAAAACAAATGGTATGTAGGACACCAAATGGGTGGTTTGATTAGATTCACAACGACTGCTTTGTCTACCGTTTCAGATGGAACGTGCCTGTACAAATTTTTCCGCGGATTGAGTGCAGTGGAAGTTTTTTATATGACCTTTTCAAAAGACGACTCCTTTCTTGCAATAACGTCCAGCAACCCTACAATCCACATTTTTAAACTTGACAGCAGTTCTCAGTGTGCACATCCTCCTGAGTGCTTAGAAAAACCCCAGGCTGTGGCTACAACTTCATCGCAGGGCAATCAAGAAGCATGCAATAATGACTACAGTAACTACTACTCCTTGAACTCTTGGATTGGTTGGGCCAAGTCTGCAATAGTTCCAATGTTACCGAGTCAAATATCTGAGTCCATCTCCGGGTCCAACAGAGCATTTGCTACAATCAGGGTACCCTACAAAGACACCCACAGCATAATTGCACTTACAACTTCGTATACGGAAAATGGCCCAGAGGGGAGGGCCGTAGTTGGAGCATTCGACGGTTTTGTGTACATTTACAGATTCAATACAGAAGTGGGTGGGGAATGTATGCTGTTGAAGCAAGTGGAACTATCAGCCAGTTAATGGGAACGGTGCACGTCAAGACATACGTTGTTAGTTAATAGACACATTCCATAGTACTTATGTTCGTTCATACATTTATTTTTGACTTACATTTGGATATTGTTGAAAGTGACGGCTACTTACTTAATACATGGATTATCAATAAAAATGCAAAATGTAAAAAAGTTCAAATTCAAATTCAAATGTTGTTTTTTGTCACGACCGATGCTTGCAATGCAGAAAGTTGATAGACACAAGTGATATAATGAATTGAAAACAAACCTGGAAAACTCTGCATTAAGTAAGAATTAAACTGTAATCTTTATTCTTGTACAACGTTTATAGGAAAGTCTTTACAACTCTTTTTCTGTAACACTACGGATTACATAATAAATAACAACTAGTAATTACTGCTTCGCATAGGCTATTCGTCATTGGGAACCGCTATGATGACGTATGGCGCCTGTTCCTTTGGAGCAGGACTTCCGTCGGGCCAGTGAGTCAAGGAGGGGACCCTGTACTTCTCAGCACGGTAGCCTGGAATCACCTCATCACTGACTCGCATGAAACCCTGCAGCGGGATATCAATGGAGTCGTAGGATGAGGAACCGTCGGAAGGGGAGGATACAAATGCTGTAGGATGTGACCTCACACTGCATAGTAAGGCTAAGACTATTAGACATGCCCCTACCATCATTGTGGTACTTGAGGAAGGCACCTGCAAAAAAAGTTAGTGGGAAAGTGAGATTTTATACAACAAAATTGAATTACTTTAAGAATGAAGTTACTTACCGTTCTCATATTGCACGCTATTGCTTAATCCAGGAAGATTCTTAAAAGATGTCAAGCCACAGGGACACAGGAAGTGTCGTTATGTGGTCAAGAAAGATCACTACTTGAGTCTTAGAAGCTACTTTGTTAGGAATCTATTCTTGAGTGAGGAAGCAATTCTGTGTGGCTGCCGTATTTATATGCGTATGGAATGCGAATAGACGAGAAGATATGGACGCCAATGCTAGATTTGTATAAACCACTGGAAATGGATGCAATCACAATCCTAATACAATGCAGTCCTAAAGCTCATCTTCAAATGGCATATTATTGTTAGGTAGCATTTTGCTTGGATGCCTGGAGTACTATAACATTATGACATACGAAGAAGATGTTGCAAGCATCAGTAACTTAAGTTTTTGCATCCTCATTATCCTATCCCATAAAATGAAGCAACAATAGAAATAGCCACACTAAGCTGATGATGATACTTACTAATGAAGAATGAATGTGCAACCAAATATTGCAAGAAGAGAGTTTGAATACTTAAAAGAAGATGTGTAAAATAAGACGCAGCTACTTAAATATTTTTGAAGCCTGGCAGATTGAATTGAACAATGCCCAGGTTTCCTCCCCCTCATTTATCATCCGTCATCATCATCATCATCATTCTTACCAACTTTTTTTAGCGTGCAATGTTCAATTCTCGTCAGAAGAAAGTAAGAAGGCTTAAATCATTACATCTCTTACACGTGTTATCATCATCTTCGAATAAGGCGTTTGTTGACTTGGACGAATGAACCTACAAGGCCGTCTTTAATGACATTTCATGTCTTGTACTCTACCTGTTTGCATTTTGTAGAGGAATGAAAGTTTTAACTACCACAAATATTGCATTATCTGTATTACGCAATGTCAAGTAATAATAATAATAGTGTTACATGTAAAAGGTTTACTGCATTTGTGTTAACTGATTGAAGCCGCATAAAACGAAAGGTGTGGGTGACTCACCTCGTAATTGAGGTGCGAACAAAGGTAAACTCAAGGTAGGAGAAATCAAGGTCCAGAAGAAGAAACTTTCTCCACAATATTAACCTTTATGAACATAAACAACAACAAAGCGTCTAAATCTATAAACTTTCTGCTTTTGTCCTTCTTATGTCAAGTCAATGTCTCACAGCGCCCCGTGGTCACTGTCACTATTGCTTGGATGGATAGTAGTGCAACAGTTGAATGTCATGAGAATAGACAAAGCCAATGGATTGATTCACTTTTTTCGAGGTGTCATTCTTTTTGTAAATCTGCACACTCGGAATCCTTCCTCTTTTTGCGACATCCTTTGAGACGAGTTGCATCGTCAACTTGGCATATCCTCGACCCTGATATTTGTGTTCGGTATGCAGTGCATGGATAGACCCAAAGGGTAGGGCTACTGCCCAACTTATCAAGCTCCTATCTTCCTCCTCTTGGTAGCTTTTGAAAACTACTCCCCCACTTCCGACGAATGGAATGGACGTTTGAAGCATTTCAAGGGATCCGGGACAGGCTGCTGGCCAATTCTTATTAATTTTAACTGCGTCAACTTCCTGCAAGGTTTCAACTTGAATAGAGTCGGAATGACCATCGCAAACTCCGTTGTCAAATCTGGGAGAGTTGAATAATGACAATATTTGCAAATACATTTTTGTCAAAGGTTATGCAATTTACTTGTTGAGGAGTTGTTTGATGACTTCGTCCGGCATGTAGAAAAGTTCAATTGCATCATGGTCTAAAAGCGTTCCTTCCTTATTGCACCTTTCAGCTAAATGAGAAGCAATATTGTTTTCAATTGCTTCGAATTGGTGTGGCTTGTTCCAATCAATTAAAGACAAAAGATTTTGCAAAAATATGGGGGAAGGGGTCTCGAGGAAGGAAAACGCTACAACAATGGTCTGAGGTAGTCCCTGTGACGTGGAAAAATAAAAGCAGGAACAATTACTCTCTGTTGTGAATTGGTCGGTTTCACGTTACCCCACCTCAATATTTATTAAAGCAATGTACCCCTCAGAGCAATCTTCATCGGAGTTAGAATCTTTACTTTGACTGGAGTATATCCTTATTTGAATGGGAGGGTTGTTGTTGGCGTCCCTCAAAGGGTAGACCTCCAATTTTAGGCGGAAGACATTGTACATCTTCAATGCAACGATTTAAAACACAATTACGACAGAGAAGGTGACTTTGATATCGGTGTCATTATGACCTTACCATCACTGACCTTGGCAGGTACTTGGATAATTTTGGAAGAATAAGTTCCGCCTGACTTTCACTCAGCAATGTAGGGTGTGCCATGAATGCGAGGTAATTGTTTAAGTAAGAATTCTGATTAAAAATGGCAGTATTTAATTCTTTAGAAAATCAAGGTTGAATGGTTTCTCGTTCCATTAGTCTGCTGTTACACATTCGTTATCAAATGCAACTAACGTCACGCTGAGAGAAAGAATTAAGTGATCATTATCAATGGAACAAATTGCTTCTGATTGATTAGTTAATAAGATCAAGATCAAATTATTGAAAAATCCTGGTTTTCCATCCGCGGGATACGGTTGGCCGCTGCTGTATGTACATAAGTATTTAGAATGAAGTATTTAGATAATTCACCTATCGGTTATCTATGCATACAATTGGGCCTCCTGGAAAGCTGAACCTTTTTATGTATTAAAAAAGCCAAAAGTATGATTCCAAGTACTCCCGTGATGCAGAGGACGACTAGTGGGGTACTGTGAGACTCCGCCACTTTTCCCAAGGCTGACGAGGAATTGGATGATTGCTCTTTTATGGAACTTTGAGCACTTGCTGTATTTCCATTGTCCAAGTGCACTGTTATCGGTTGTCCGGCTGTGTTGTTTGACGTTTGCAGGACAATCACTACAGTCAAGTTTTGGTGACCCCCGTTACTACTTGACGGTTGCTGTTGCGTTTGGTTATCTGGTTTGTTAGTCGTGCCAGTGGTTATGGTTGAATTTGTTGGTGTGGGAGGAGTTGTGGTTGCAGATTCGGAACTGTTCCTCACGGTTGGTTCCAAACTGCTTGCATTATAACCATACGTGAAGATTGAGAGATCAGCTAGAAAGAGTTGATGAGATTCCTCGTCCGACGGCTCCCACTCGAGACTAATCTGAAAAATATAATAAAAATTAACCCTCAGATAAATGGATATTTGTACAAGACCTTTAAGTCCTTTTCACCCTCCTCCTCCTGAAATTGTACAAGTATTTCCGTCATATTCCAATCCTTGTTTTTTGGAGAAGGAGTGCATCGCCCCATGATCGCAGGATTTTCCCATGATGGCCAAACTTCACCTCTGTTGTCGAATACTACTTTTTCGTTCACCTATACATCCAATATCTCAAAACTTAGCCGTGAACATGGAAAATGGTCATAAACAAACCAATAAATAAAATCCAGGAGGTCTAAAGCTTTTGTCTTGGGAGGCTTTCCAAGTTCCATATTCCAGCTTCTTTGGTGACTTCGTTGTTTCTTCAGCATACTCATCCTCAGCATCAGCGTCCGAAGCTTCCTTTGGGTCCGTATCAGACTTGGATTTTCCTGAAGCAGAAGTTAGTACTACCTCATGGACCTTCTCCACGTCTCTCTTTTCCCTTTCCGATTTGGTTTTCTGTTCTTTAGTCAAAATCATGATTTCACCCGATTCCTCCTTTACTTTGGACTTTGATGGCCCTCCTCCAACCAGTGTCACGGGTTCACTAGAGTGAGAAGTGTGCCTTCCCGACGCATCACTTTTTTGCAGAACAACGTATGATGGCCCATCTTTTCTAATATCTTCATGAGTGTAGACTACGGCTTTTGGAGCTGCTGGTCGTTTCTGAGGCAAGTTTTGCTTTTTATTTGGATTGGAAGAGGAAGCTGGGACAGCCTTTGGTCTAACATCTTTGACAGAGAGAACTTTCAAAGGCTGGAGGATTAAAGGCTGCATAGGAGACTTGTCACCATTTTTCCTTTCTACAGAATTCTCTAGCAGTTTTGTTTCTACAGAGGGTACCTTTACAAGAACAGCAGTCACACTTTGGGTCGTTTCCGATAATGTGCTGTTTATCACGTCTTTGTCTAGTTTACTCTTGTCTGGACTTATCGAAATGGTCTCATTCAACACAATTTGCTCATGTACCTCGACCCTTCCAATGGTAAATGAGAATTTGATGGATAGCAAAGATTCATTGAAGCCCGGTATAGTTGTTCGCAGGAATGAAGGGGTCTTGGCAGTTAGGAGACTTTGCGACAGTCCATTTGAAAACTAGACAGTTGAAAGAGTTATGAAATGTTGGACTTTGCATAGGTACTTTAATTAGAGTTACCTTTGAAGGGTTCTCAACAACGAAACCATTATTATCCCAGAGACCGTTGCCAAAATCTGGCTGGGAATTGTTACTGCTTTTGTCCGACCCCTTGATTTTGATTGTCCGAAGTATGATGGGATGCAATTTGTGACAGAAAGCTTTGCCACATAATTCAGTAACGATTAGCAGAAAGGGAAGTAGGTTTCTAGTCTTCATTTTTGCTTGTCTGAACTGAAAACAAAGTGATGTATTTGTACCTCGCAAATAATCGGGAGAACACAATCAAAGCATGCATTCTTTTCTTTTTTGACCACTGTCCATTGTGAATTGGAAAACATTGCCCATTATCAATTATTGTTCAAACCTTCGTTGCTGACTTGACTCATTATATTTGAAAGACAACTAAATTATGCAGTCTGGAATAATGCGACCTTCTACCTTTTCAACTTTCCAGTTTCTACCAACCAAGGGGCACCTTGCGACTTTTTATAATGCAGTGAACAAAAAAATAAGTTTCTGAAAGGAAGATTTCTAGAGGGTGGCATGCTTGTCTCAATGGTCAAGCAGCAGAAATCTAGCAAAATGCATGCAACCAACGTTCCCACCGACACTCTCCTTTCACTCAGCTTTCACTCTCGGCATTGAGTAGCCCGACGTATCCTAGTTTCTGGGGCACAACAAACCGCCCACTGGGAAATGAGGGTCCGTCCTTCCTATGCTATCATTGTCATCCAACAACAGTCTTACTCTTGCGTGGTCAGATATTTGAAGAGTGCTTACACTAAAATTAAACACAGACTCATGTGGACTAAGCTGGACGTACCATTTTAACATCATCATCATCACACCACTTTCACCTCGTTCCCAAAAGGGAGAGAGGGTTGAAACAGTAAATTCCTAAGTGATATTGATTACTGTGGAGTTGTCCACAATGAGACTAAACAAGCAAGTATGAATGATGATGGCTACTCGGACACCACCGATTCATCTCCACCTACAGTTCGAAGAGTGATACCAAGAGTACAGCAGCAACAAACATCGGAGTCCAATACCACTACCTCCCCTCAGGACTTCAGCGAGGCAAGCATGAGCAGCGAAGAAGAACCCAACAAAACGTTATCCTCCAAGGATTTCATTCCTAAAAGATCCACAAGCCAGGTACATTTTTATACGGCAAAACCAGCGAGGGACTTAGATTCTTGGTTTGTTTTCAGGATCAAATGGAGGCTGGGAAAAATGTTAGTCCTACAAAAGGTATTCCCGGAGTAAGTGGAATTAAGCCAGGTGCGGAACATGACGAGGAAGACGAGGAAGAATATGAAGAACTGAACACACTGAAAATCGAGGGGTAATAAACAAAAATCAAATCACATCGTTCAATCAGTAAACCCTCGTTTGTTTCAGTCTCTACAACCCTGAAGACTACACCAAGCTGAGTGTGACACCAGAGATAAAAGAACTTTTTGGATATATTTCGCAGTATCAACTTCCCCCATTGAGTGCAATTAACGACGTGAAGCTACACCCCTTCATCCCAGATTATTATCCTAGTGTTGGAGATATTGATGCTTTCATAAAAGTAACGGAGCCAGGGGTTAAAGTGGATACTGGACTAGGAATTAAAAGTTTGGACGAGCCTGCTCCATTTCAAAGCGATCCTTCGGTTCTAGATCTTAGGCTGCGAGCTCTGGCTAAACAAAGCTCTGCGAAGACTGTTGTGGTGAAGAAGGTGGACAATCTTGGGAAAAATTCAAAGGTTATTGAAAACTGGATTAAGGACATTAGTGACTTACATCGGTCGAAGCCAAGTCCCTCGGTACACTACTCTAAACCCATGCCTGACATAGATAGCCTCCTACAAGAATGGCCACCTGAGGTGGAGGAGATGCTCAAGGACTTGCAACTCCCTGGACCAGACCTGAATTGCGATCTAGGGCATTTTGTGGATTTGGTTTGTTCCATTGTGGACATCCCTGTCTACAAATCAAGAATCCAAAGTTTACATGTCCTATTCACTCTCTACACGACGATGAAACAATTTAGCAGTCAATACAGCCGAAATGTGGGAGGGAAACCTGAGGATGACTTTATGCCTTCAGCCTCATCATTACGAATATCTGGAGATGGTGGTGGTGGTGGTAGAGGTGGAGTGGATCATCTTCGCATTTCCTAAAATTTGTACTTTGTACAAGAATGTATTTTAATCAAAGATAAAAATTAGTTGGGATAGGATGAATGTAAAAGTGATAAGGTAGTCTCAGTTCGCCCCCTGGCACTAAACTCATGCCAAGCAAATATTTATGTATTGCCAGAATTAAATACTTTTTAAGTTGTTCAAAGTTTAAGGTAAAGCCTAAATTGAAATGTATAATTGCGTATTATTATAAGCTACGGTTGACTGGATTTAACAATCTCAGCCTAGCCCCACTATTCTTAAATCAAATCTCATTCTTGATCTTACGTAATCACTTTGAGTATGTCTTTCGTATAGCCAATATTGATTGAATCGGCGTATCAATTTTTTTCTACAAAAATGAGTGAGTGTTGCATTTTTTCAAGGGTTAGCTGACATTATTTGCCATTGACACTGGTCATGAACTGCTGAACAAGCGTAGTTTCAAAGAAATGACTCTTATATTTAGATTGCGGTATGCATAGAATATCAGTAAAGTCCCCAAAACCGACCTTCTGTGATACAACTGCTTCATAGGCTTTTCATGCAAAAAAAGTTTGGGGGCAGTGATTTTTAATCACAAGGCTTTACTTATATACCTAAGTAATAATTAGTTCTTTGACCAACATACAATGAATGAGTTCCAGGTAAGCAGAACAATGAAGTAAACGTTAACAGATATGCAGTCAATCATGCTTTGCTTGTTGCAAACAAACTCAGTGTTTAATGAATGAATATCAATAAAGTTACTCCATGTAAGTTTCATTGTTACATGCCTCAACATAACTATATTTTGTGGATCACTGATCACACAAGTTTTTTGCATATAAGCAGTCACTAACACTTCTTGCATTGTTAAAACTTGTAAAATATAAAACTGTGATGAAATGTATGTAATAAAGAAATATAGGTTTGAATGATAATATCATTTTGTAGAGAATTGCGCAGGGTTGTTCGAAAATGCATGCATAAAACCTGCAGCCAAAGCAATCGATCATAGCGTCACAACATTTTTCGTAAGGGATCTTACGTTGGCTATATAAAGGCCCTCGGCTCACTAATTTGCTTCAGTACTTTGCTTTAGACAATCTTATATCAGAAGACCCTCACCGTTGTCAAACTCGCCATCAAAATGAAGGCTTATCTTGTGAGTGCCTCCGTAGGTGTAAACTTTTCTTCGGATTTCATTATTTCGGTTTCATTACATTTCAGGCCATCCTTGTTGCTGCAGTCATGTTCGCTTGTGCCATTGCTGGTCATCACGATAACGGGCTTGGCTATGGATCATACGTAAGCTTTCCATCCTCTTAGATGGCTCATTATTATTGGCAATGCCTAATTATGCAATAATTTTCAGGACCTTCTGAATGGAGGATGGGCCAAGGGTATCGGATCATTCGGTGGTAAGTCATATTATTAAAGGAAACAACACTCGAATGAAATCAATATTCTCAACGTGCCCCATTTTTTCTTTGTAGGTTGTGGCGATCATGGATGGGCTGGGTTCAGGGGCTGCGGCTGGGGATGGGGCGGCCATGGCGGCCACCACGGAGGAAATGGAGGAGGATTCGGAGGTGGATTCGGAGGAGGATTTGGAGGTTTCTAATAAACTTGTCTATTAGCCAAGTCTAAAAAATCAAAGAGCTAATAAAAATTGCTGCAATTGAAAGTTTTGGTAATGACATTTTTCATACGCCTAAGAATGGACACACCACTCGAAGACAAAGAATCGTAGGTTTCGGTTTAAACAGGAAAGGTAACCCGGACTACTTTCCACCAACAAAGGATTTGCGGGTTCAAACAAAACCTGTTGAACCTATAACCTAGTGTAAGAAGAATAAAAGGCCGGGTGTACATTCCATAAATAGATAGATTTTGAAGATTAAGTTTATGTATAGCGATTGATTTTTCATCCTCGAGTGATGGATAAGCAAGAAGGGGGCGATGCAACTTCAGACTTGCTTCGTAAAGAGAGAGATAGATTCATAAATGGACACACATCAAACCAAGACTCGAAGAAATTCCAAGACAGTGTTCCGGATAATGCTACCGACGATGCCTTCTTGGACCCACCAAATAAGCTTGCTGGCTACTGCGCGGGGTCCGTTATCTACGGAGTATCTTGTCACCACAAAGCCCACACAACTTTAAACACCTTCAGAACCCCATGGATCCCTTCACCCTGCAAAACAACTCCAGCTCCAAATGCAGCTCACCCCAAAAGTCCACTAGGATTTGCTGTCACAAAGAGGAATGGTCCATTTTCATCCACGTCATGTTCTCCTGTTGCCTTCAACAGTCCTAAGAAAACGAATCGGCCTTCCTTCTCAAACCCTTCCGTGGCGGCGTCTTTTCCAATAAATCGGACAAAGGCCAGAAGCAGAAAGACTCGAAAAACTAAACCATTGCCACCACATATGGAGAAAGTAGAAACCACTGTCGAACCGACACGCTATCGACATTCTCCCACACAACAGGCTCACGGAAGTCGACGGATGAGTAAGGACTCAACAAACAATAAGGATTCCCTGGCAGACATTGTAAGAATATTGTCGGTTTGATGTTGGCACTTAGGATTATGTAATGTCAGCCATTTGTATCCATAATTTCAGACCACGTTTCTTGAGAAGAAGAGGAGTGACATCGTAAAGCTATGGGAGAACAATTTGGCTCAAGGGAGTTCGGAGTTGTTGTCTACTCTGGAAATGGCAAACAAATTGGCGACTGAAGCAGCGACAGAAGTAGAGGAACTGAGACTCTCAATCCAAGGTCTTCATGACAAAGAGTCTAGCCTGAGTGAAGAAGACCACGAGGTTCTGGAACAACTAAAAAGCCGAGTTCTAAAGAAAATTGAAGACTTTGAACAAATTAATTCCTTCCTACAAGAAAAGGTCGGTGAAATCACGGATGACAAAAATCAGACCTACTCCGTTCCTGGTCCCACATATGCTCCTACGATTGACGAAAGCTCTGAATCTGACAATTCGGAGACAACCGGTAGAACCTTCACTTACTATGCAGCCAACAAGAAGCAGTCGAATCAGAAACAAGCAATAACTCGCCTTCCAAAAGAAGATAAGGAAACACAAATCGACAATCATGCAGACACTAGAGAAGAAGCGTCTTTTCCAATTCATTGCGGCATTAAGTTTTTTGAACCAGTCAACAACAAAAAGTCGCTTCCAAACCCCGGAGCCTTCTTCGAAAGCGTCAAGTTTTACAAACCGGAGAGGAAGGGCACGCCGGAGAAGACCAATTCCGGTCAACTAGAGCAACAGATTGGGCGACTTATAGAAGCTTTGAATGTGCACAAAGTTCCGTTTACGGTGGAGGAAGAGGACACGATAACCACTGTGTCCAGCACCACTGATTCAGTAAAATGCTACAAGTCCTTCGCGAAACAGCTTGGTCACACTGAGACTGAAATAGCAGAGCTCAAGGAACAGATGCAAAGAGTTGAGTCGGACTCAAACTGGCAAATGGAAAGGCTGAAGGCAAGATATGAGGATAGGCTGGAAAATCTGGAAATCCTCCCTGGCCTACTAGTTGACATGGAGGAAAGACTGTCTGAAGCATTAAAGTCAAATGCAAGTCTGGAAAAACTTGTCCAGGAAAAGAATTCTGCAATTGACGGTTTGAAAAGGCAACTGTATGAAAAGTTGGGACCCCCTCCAGGAACTGGTGAGCTTAAGATGACCACGGATGAGAATGTGGCTCGACTGCAGAAAAGTATCCAAGATCTTATCAAAATGCACAGCGATAAACCCAGGTATTATTGCAATCATTCAAAAATGCTTTGTTTAACGTTAACGTTCAATGAATGTTATAGAGCACAGTCTCAGGAAAATTTCCCTGGAACATGTCAAAGTCAATCCGGCATTTCACTCCGAGGCACATCCCTGCTTCAGGTCCAAGACAGTGCTGCTGATGCCAGTTCAAACAAAGAGTTGGTGGAGCTTAAAAAGGATCATCGCAAACTTCTCCGAAAGTACAGTATCTTGAAGGAGTACTTATCCAAGGCTAACACTAATGTTCGTGCTTTGAAAGCTGCGAAAGAAACGGTAAGCACATTTCCTATATTTTCATATTGAATGTCTTGCATGCAAACACTACTCTGTGTTTCAGATGGAAGTTCGACTGAAGGAAAGACAAAATGACCTTTTAAAGGAACTGGAAGAAGTTAGGCGCTACAACCAACACCTCCAACACCGTCTTCATAATGTCAGAGTCACCTACAAGGAATTGTTTGGTGAAGAGGGTAGCAAATTTAAACCACTGTCGGCAAAGAATGCCACCCATCAAACCAACCGTCCACATACAAGTCATGATGAATTTAATGAAGCTTTTATAGAACCGTCGACAGCTTGGGTCACCGGAGAGGGAGAAGAAGATAGCAAGTATCTCGACAAAAATGAAAGCGGTGAGGATGAAGAATGGGAAGATGTGAACGTAATGGACAAGAGTATCAAATTGAAGAAGAAGAAAGTTCATTGAATAAGATGAGACAAACTGTGGAATCATTTTGCCAATTAGTTTTCCTCAAATATGAATGAATTACAGTGAAAATGTCATAAATATCCTGCATGTCTTTATTATTTATATAAATATATATGTAGTAGATCAATATTCAATTAATAAAGGATAAAAATGCTCTCTGTTACATGCCTTGTCTCACACTGCCCCACTCGAACAATGTTTTAACTCAACTAACAGTAAACACTTTACTTCTTCGTACTTTCTTTAAGCCTACTTGTGACAGCTTTATCAATAATTTTATCCAGCTTCTGTGATTTGCTTTTACAACGAGTGGTCTGAAAAACAGCACTTTCGATGAGGGGATGCAGCGTTGCAAATTGCCTATCGATGCTCCTCAAAAGGTCTTTATAATCATCCTCTGGAGTTTCTCCATGGTCCAAACTTTGTCCCCTATGGATGTCATACAGGGACGCCGAGGATCTCAAGCGATGGGTTGAATGGCGTTGATTAGTTTTGAATTCCAGTGGTTTCCCTTTGAGGGAGGAGTAGGAAGGGAAGCCTTCATAATCTGTAACGGAAGATGGGTTGATGTGTCGATAGTAGGTAAACCATGGCTGGACAAAATGAAGTGATGAAGGATTTGATTGCTCGGCTTCTGTGACAGTGGTCGTTGTTGTTAAACTTGCAGACGATGTGGGATTTACAATTAAGTCATGACTTCGCACAAACTGTTCCTCCTGCTTGTGCATAAAATGGGAAGCTAGGGCAGGGATTGACACTGGTTCGGATTTTTCTTCAGGAATGAAAGCATGGTCTTGTTTAGGTAGATTTTCGATTGAGATTTGTTGGCATTTGCAACATAATTGAGACGAATGAGCAGGAGTTTTGTTAGCTTTGGCACTCAGCTTCTCTTTGTGAGTTATTACGTCCACCTCAGCAGACCCTCGGAAACCACTGTCCCCACAAGAGTCTTTGTCCTTCAGCTCTGGATTGACATTGGCATTGTTGGGGTGATTGTGGGTAGGATCAGTCTTCCAATTTTGTACCTACAGAAAATATTAAAATTGTCAACTTCAGAATCTCAAAAAATGGAGCTGTTTTAACCATTGGAAATCTCACCTTTTCTAACCAGTTTGAGCATTTCTCTTCCAAAACAGGGTCAAAGTTACTCTCTCGACTCTCCAAATCTATGTCAGGAAGATCATCAACGTCAGTATTGGTCAAATGATTTGGACTAGAATTGCACTGAGCATCGGTAATTGTTGAATCCTCAGTTCTCTTATCATCACTAGTTTTAGGAGCACTTTTTCTAGAGGCAAGGGTCTCCTTCTCGGTGGTAGTCCCCCTATTCACCTTCAAAGGACTCTGGACTGCCCTTGTCTTCAAATGGGTGGGGGAAAATGATGTTGGAGTTTGATCTGTGATGGTTGATTTATGTTCCTGAGAAATTGCCGTCACGGAAGAAGAGCGTTTGGGGTAATGGGAGATTGGTGTAGAAAATAGATCGTTCCCAATAATTCTTTGACAGGAAAAACTGGATCTTCGTTGAGTCGAGTTATTATTAGTGTTGGAAGAAGGGTTGTCATATCCAAATCTCATTTCATCAATTCGATTTTCAGCGTCTGCACATTTCACCTTCAATTCATGACAACTTTCCCTGAGCTTGTCTATAACTTCATCTTTCTCCTTGATGACACGAAGACTCTCCCTCAGCCTGTCTTCCAACTGCTTGTAATCTTCTATGACTTCAGTGAGAGGAGGGCTGACTTGATAAAGGTCTTCGAGGCTGAGGACTTTCTCATTTAATGCGCCCTTCCCCCTTTTCTTCACCTTCTGCCTCTGCTCCTCATCAAACTTCTTAACTTGAGCGATGTACTGCTTCACTTTACTTTCTACATTTAGGGAGACTGCTCTGGACCGATGAAGGGTGGAACAAGTAAGTGACGATCTTGGAGACATTGAACGGGAGCGTGGGGTGGAGGGCGTGAGGGTGGGTGTTGCAGATGTCGACGTGGATTTTGGCGTTTCCGGATAAACGAATGTTTGGGTACCATTTGAAGTAAGGTCATGATGACATGCACTTGAGATGGAATTTGCTTGGTTTTGCTGTTGTTGGTATGAAATGATTGGTTGTGGAAGAAAACTGCGTCTAATTTCATTGTTGACACGACCTCCCTCCTCCCTGGGACTGCTACTGCAGGGGGAAGAGCTTGAAAACGCGGAACTATTGTAAACTGACTTGAGTGGTTTAGTCCTTCTTAGAGGAAGGGGTGGACCAGCCTTAATGACTACAAACTCCTCGTCTTCACTTGCTGGCTGTTGTAACATTTTGTAATCTTCTTCACATCTTTGATATTGAAGCTGATGAAATGAAGGACAGTCTCAACTTTCACTGCTCGAAACGTAATTGTTCGAAATACCATGCCATCTTTTAGCTTATTGCTCTTGGTTGCACTGTGTGAATCCATACAAATGATGAAGATGTGTAATTTGCCTTTTCTTTTCAAGCCAAGTAGGGGGAAGCCAAACTACTTTTGTTTGTTATCGATGCAACTTTCACCTTGTTTGGTAAAAGTATCCGGGAAACTACCTACGGGTATAAGTGTAGACGTGGTGGTGGGTCACACAAACGAAATGCGACAAACAGAAAAGAAAGCACGAGAGAAATTATAGTTGCACAAAAAGTCACATTGAAAAGAAGTGTTTCACTTTCACACACTCTTCAATCAACTCAACTGAATGAATGCACTTCGATCAATACAATTAATGTGAACGTGTGTGGTTGAGGAAAGTTGAGACCACTACTAAAGCCTTTTACTTTGAACTTGAGCAAGCAAACCTTATTTCATCCCTCGTTATCCTACAATTAATCCTTCGTCTTGTTGGACTTAGACTTGTCACAGTTCGAAGAAGGAATGGTGGTGAAGAGAAAGCTACAATTTGCGTCAGATTGTAAAAAACTTCTTCATGAATTTTTATTGATTACAGAAATTACGTCAAGAACATGACTCAACCTCGATTTTCGTACATGTGGGTAACATTTGTACAGTCCGTATTGAGTCAATAAGACGTAAGAACTAACACGAGCCCTTCTGGTCTGGTATATCACAACAACCGTAAAGGTTACCCCCGAATCAATGAAAGTAAGTGCAGAAAAGATTCGGGTTTTTACTCAACTTTCCTTCCTTCCGTGGAAGAAAATGCACATGCGATATTCACCCTCTTAAAACCCCTACAATCAATCCTTTCACCACAATCTCAACTTCTCCAAACCAAGCTCCATAAAGTTCCATGCAGACGAGTTTTACACAGGTGCAGATACATACAAAGTGCCTTTTAGGATAGGGTGAAGGATGAGAAAGCGTAAGGGTCTGTGTTTCGTTTGTGGCGACTGAAATTTGAAACCACAAGATTGGAACCCTTCCTCGGTGATGTTCAGAAAGCCTCTCTACATAATCTGTACTTCCTGGTTTTCAAAGAAAAAGGAGGAAGTTCTGAACATTCTTTGCATCTGGAATCTGGACCAACTGCAATGACACATGTGGAAGAAAGGGGAAAATGAGACTGATTCTAAGTAAATCAACAGGATTCAGTAGTGTGTATGTATAAGAATAAATTATTTATTGAAAAAAGTACTCTTAAAGATAAGAAAAATGTTCAAATGCTATGATTTCCATTACATCACACTGTTTAAAAGTCGGAGAGAGATTTAAAACCTCCTAAATTGTTTCTTGAATTTCTCAAAGTGGAAGTCGTCAGTCGCTCTTTCTTTATCCTTTTCTTTATTTCCAGTCTCAGCTCCAACCTCCTCAGGCTCAGATCCAACAACAACAACCTACAAAAAAAAAGTTAAAAAGTTTCAAAGGATGTCGACAATAATGATGATCCTCCAAATGAAGTTTATGTATTCTAAACTTGCCTTTTTGGGTTTCTCAGGTTCTTTCTCTTTCTTTGGTTTTTTGTTCTGATGATGAGAAGTTCCACTTTGGTCTTCAATGTTGAAACGGTTGTGTTGTACAAAGTTGACAGCCATGTTGTAATTCACAAACTGAGAAGGACCTTCTTTCTTGTTAATTCTGTCACGGATAATTTTTTGCTTGGCTTCCTCCGTGGCTTCAATGTTTCTTATCTTCACTTCGATTCCAAGATCAACTTCTGGAATGCCACTTAGCATTTGATTGCTCAACATCTCCTCTGATTTATTGGAACCCGTTGACTTTCTCAAATGTTCTGGAATTGCCAACAAAGCCGCATCCTCAGGACTGAGAAACTTTATTTTATCCGGTTCTTCTGCATCTGTGGATTTCCTGGTGCTGTGAGCTCTCTTGTATTCATCCAACTTGCTTTCAATGTACTTCAACATCTCTGCATCTTCATCCCTTGTATTCGTCTCGGCGGAGAACTGAGTCCCGATTCCGGACATCCCTGTGTCGTAGGCGTCATCCTTCATTTGGTACTTCCCACTGTTGATGACGGTCATGTCTATCATCCCTCCGGACTTGGATTTGAAAGGATCTGACTATGACAAAAAATATGCAGTTATTTGTAAAATGTAGAGTGTCAAAGAAGTCTTACGTTTGACGTGCCAAATTCTTCTTCACGGTTTGTCTTTTTCCCCAAAGCAAGGGTCATCACGCTCACACCCCGGGGCCTCTCTCGCAGTTTCCTCAGCTCTTTGTACAACTCGACCTTCTCTCTGAAAAAAAGACAAAAGCAAAGGTCATTCAGAATTTCGAGACTCGATTTTATTATGTTTATACGTTAAATCTGTATCTTCGCTGTGATCCTCTTCCTCTTTGTCATCACGATCCTCTTGGCCTCTTTGGCGAATATTCTTCCTCGTCTTCCTTTTGAAAATGACCACCCCATCGTCATCCTTCCCTTCGGACATTGTCAATTATTTTAAAACGTTACACACAATTTTGGCAAAGAAAAAAGACTTTTGGCGTATTTTGTGTCAGGTGTTTGCAAGTCTGACAGATGTGAGACGGAGTTTGGAGCCGTGGGAAAACAAAAGCATGTGCGTAAAGCAGACTTCGTCGGGGGCAGTCCAGTACGAACTATCTTGCTGATTAATTTTGAAAAAAAATTCCCTGTCGTCGACTTTCTTTGTTGACAACGAAATGGACGAAGACCAGCTTTTGGCTAGTTCGTCGGAGGAGGACGAAGAGGACGGCGGAGGGAAGAAGTCATCAGCAATCTCCTTGTCGTCAGTGGAAAGGGTCAAGGCGGCGAACTACTTCGGCGAGGACAACTTGGATGCCCAAGATGATGATGAGGTCGATGATGGTAAGGAAGGAGACTCGTCTTCAGAGGATGGCGCTGATAATGAGGAGGAAATGGATGTGGACGAGGATGCTCTGAATGCTGAATTGCAAATCGTCAATGATAAGGTAAAGTTGGTTGGTTGACTTCTTTTCATTGTGACTTGTCGTTTATTTAATGTTCTTTGTTACCTGTAGCTGGCGGAAGAGCCGTATTCGTACGACTTGCACTTGGAGAAGCTTAAGATTCTAAAGGGCCTGGGGGACTTGGAGGCGTCGAGGAGCGCAAGGGAGAAAATGAGTAAGCTGTATCCTCTGAGCCCCGAAATTTGGTTGGAATGGATTGCCGACGAGAGGAAAATGCTGTCCATTGCGACGCCCGAAGAAAAGGAGTACGTGTTCTCACTCATGGATAGGGCCGTCAATGACTATACGTGTAAATTGGATTCATTTATTATACATCCGGACATATTGATTGTAGTCTAATTTGGATTATTTTGTTCTTTTCCAGCGGTGGAGGTATGGCTTCAATATCTCGACTTGGTATTAACCAATATGGGGGATGACGACGGTGTTCAAAGATGTCGCGACGTTTTTGAAAGGGCGCTGGGCAGTTGTGGACTGAACGTGGCGATGGGGTCTTTGATATGGGACACATATCGTGACTTTGAAGCAGCCCTGCTACCCACTTTGAAAACGCCTGAGGAACAGCAGCAGCAGGAGCGAAGATACCTTGCTCTTTGCAAACGTCAGTTGGCCATTCCCTTGTTGGACATGACTCACACTTATGAACAAATGAAATCCAAAATCACTCTGGATGAGAACGCGGAGAACAGCTACAAAAAAGCGTTGGAAAGATTGGCGGAGTTGCAGTATTTTGAGGCCAAATTGGTAAAGTACTTGACTAGAATTTCATTTGTTGACAATGGTGGTACAGGGAGAACCCTTGTTCTTTTAGGTGCAATCCTCTGAAGAATCGAAAAAATGCAGTGTGTACAAACAATACGTCGCGGATGAAATTAAACACAAATGTAACCCTGCGCGGATTCAGTGCCTTTATGAACGAGCAGTTACAGAATGTCCATTGTCTTCCAATGTGTGGCTTGAATACATAGAGTGGTTTGTAAAGCACTTGAAGATTCATGATTTAATATTTTCTGTGTGCGATAGGGCTGCAAGAAACTGTAAGTATTTTGCATTATGCATGCATACCTGTGGTGTTCGTGCAATGCAATGATTACCATTGTTCGCTTTTCCAGGTCCTTGGGTGGTCTCAATATGGACAAAGTATTTATGGGCAGTAGAAGACGTCATGGCGGCTTCTCCAAGCATGGATGTTCCAGTTCCCGAAGGTGTGAACGGGACTGTACCACAAAAGGACAAAGTGTTTGAAAAAATAAAAGAAGTCTTTGAAAGTGGATTGATTTATTGCCCAACCGTCGACAGTGCAGGAACCCTATGGCTGAAGTATCTGGAATTTTTGCGGCGATCGCTCGACTATAACAAACCCGATGAGAAGCGTCTTGAAATTATTCGGAAAACCTTTGCTGCAGCAAATGCCCATCTTGTTCAGCGTATGTACACACTAACTAATTCTTTTGAAAAGGATTAAGGAATGTAACATTCGAACTTATTGTTATATCCGACCTTTGTTTTTCTAGTGGCTGGTGATCCTAATGACTACGTGAGCGAAGTTCTCCTCTTCCACGTTCGATTTGAAGCTGCCATAGCCAAAGGAATGACGATTGAAGTGCGCGAGTTGTGGAAAAATATACTTAACCGAGGCTACAACTACAGCTTCAGAGTTTGGCTCCAGTACATAGTACAAGAAATGAAATATGGGGTGGAGGCAAAACACATCAGAAGCACTTTTACCAAAGCTATATCTCAAGTTCAAGATGACCCTCAAACTATCGCAAATTTTTGGGCGGCCTTTGAACGAGACTCTGGAGACGCCAATACGATGCAGAGTGCTGAAACAAAAATTGCTAAAGCTCTGGAATATTATTCACAACACCAAGTATCTAGTACCCCCACTTTTCTGCAACGAGACAGAAAAAGAAGACACCGCAGTGGTGAACAAGATAAGATTCCGTACAAAAAAGAAAAATTTGATAACCATAGGCGTCAATCGAAGTCAGTAGCATTGGATGATGGGAATTTTAAAGTACCATCCTTACCACCACCTAAAGCTTCTAAGGACGTTACAGGCACAGGTAGAGCTCAAAGTGGAAGTACTAACAGGAAAGTGCCAGCATCGAAGCCAGATACTGATGCGGGTCCAGTCAAACATGACCCTACGAAAGATAATCAATCGGTTTTTGTCAGTAATTTGGGTTTCGCAGTTGAAGAGGGCCAAGTTAAAGACTTCTTTACTGAATGTGGGATAGTTGAAGAAATTAGGCTTGTTCGTGACCAGAAAACAGGAAAATCAAAGGGATTTGCTTACGTTGTTTTTGCCGACTCGGTAAGATAATCAATTTTAAATTCTCATTATACTGTCGCATGAAGTATAGTCATGATTGACAAGTCTTGTTATCTGTGTAGAGTTCGGTTCCTCAAGCATTGAAGCTGGATCGGAAACCAATTGACTCGCGTCCTGTTTATGTATCAAAGTGCGACGCTGACAAGGCCACACGTCAACCGCAGTTTAAATATTCACATGAACTGGAGACGAACAAGTTATTCATCAAGGGATTATCTTTCTCGACATCTCAAGATGCACTGAGAAAGTTGTTTGAGGCTTTTGGACCTTTGAATGACTGTCGACTCGTGACCCATAAAAATGGCACGTCGAAAGGAATTGCATTCGTTGAGTTCAAGAATGCGGTAAAAAATGCATTATTACGGGGTTTGGCATCTAGTCATGTTGGTTCCTTTTTACAGGCTGATGCAAAGACTGCAATTCTCAAGACTGATGGGACGGATTTAGATGGAAGGGGGATCTCTGTAGCATTTAGTAACCCACCATCCAAGAATGCTCCGAAGCCACTGTCATTCACGTCAAAAAGAACTATCGAGTACGTTAAATTAGCATCCCACGCATTACTTTTCTTTTCTAATAATGACTTGCTATCAATTACAGCCCTCTTCAACGACGGGAAAGGAACGTGTTTGTCCCACGTGCATTGCAGGTTGAGCATGGAACAGGGGAAGCTGGTGGAAGTGGTGCCGGTGGTCCCAAATCTAACGCTGATTTTCGTAGCATGTTTCTGAAAAAGTGATCTACATTTACATAAATTAGGTACTTTTGATAAAAGTACATAGGTATGTTAATGCAGAAAGAAGCCATTCTAGTGAGTTATCCGGTGTGTATGTAATTTCATATACAGAATGCATGTATTACAATTACTTATTTAATCTAATTATTCAAGTTAGGTTGACCCTACTAAACCAAGCAGCATATTAGCTAATGTCGATTTATTCAAAATATTGAAATAAAGACTCATTAGCCAAATTGGGTATATTTTGCATTGGTTATTTATTGACAGTTTAAATGGCTCCAGAAAACTTTGTTGTACACTGCTAAAGATAAAATGGTGGTGGTTTGAACAAAAGTGTAAGTAGAAGTTATTTTCTACAGTATTAAGAACTAAAAGTTGAATACCTCACACACAAAGTGGGCAAAATGAAGGCTAAAATTAACGGAATCAATAATTGTGTAAAAAAGACTTTGAATTTTCTGATTTCTGGAGTTCAGGGACCAATCTCACTAATGCCGACGACGGGGAGCGTAGTTGAAGTTTACTTTCAGCAAGTATCGAATGTGAACTTGGGCAACATCATAGACAATGAACCTGGGAATAATGATAAAAAATCATTGTAGACTTGTTTAAGTTTCGATTAACGTCCAACTTACTCATTGTACAGCAAATCTCCTCCTTTGACGTCAACGTTTATCGCTTTGCCTGTAGGCACTTGTACTCCATCTGGAAGGGTGATGGTTCCCTTCGGGTCAGGTTGAGTTTTGCCACATCCTTGAACACTGTGGCGACCATCCGGAGCCTTTGCCAACGTTTCCTTTGCACGTTTCAGTTCATGTCTAAAGAGCGAGCAATAAAAATAAAACGTTGTCTAAACATTGCAATTCTCTTATGAGTGCTTGCAAATAGAAACTATGTCGCTTACATGTCACCAAGAGCCACTTCGCAAAGTAGCATAAGCCCGAAAGCATTATCCCTGCTCGTGTAACAATAGTTCGCAGATTTTGAAACCATATCGGCAAAATAAATGCCTTTCCCAAACATGTATCCAGTCGCTGGAGCTTCTTTTGGCGCTATTCGCAGACCCTACCCAAGAAATAAATGAATCTAGTAATTTTGTAATTTAACGGTTGGTGATTAACTGTACTTACTTGTGCTAAAATTCCAGCATAGTTGGTAGTCCTACTCCCGTGCCAAAGCAGCCTTCGATTATGCAACTTCTGGAATGGGCGGAATTGCCTGTCTTCCACTTTCCTGTTGACTTTGAACACCTAAATAGACCAGAATTTCATGACCAGCAATCCCACGAACAAATTAAAATTAAACTTGTTTGTTCGAACCTGCTCAATGTCCAAAGTGTATTGATCATGAGTTACTGCATGAGTATTCTTCAAATACTTGTCAATCATAGCAAACTCCTCAGAGCCAGTCTCCAACGGATCAATAGCTGCATTCAGTGTATTGTAATGAGCGTCAATCGAGGAATCACCACCCTTCTTGTCACCCTCCAACAACAGCTCATAAGCAAGCTCAATCTCCATTAAACTGTCCAGCATTTCGATTTTCGACTATAGAAAGGACACAAGACCATAGTTATCATAAACTCGGGTAACGTATAACCTCCATGAAATGAACCGTTTTGGCGTTGATACCTTTATGATATCTTCCGAATTCAAAGGAGGTGGCTGCATTGACCTAAAAGATAATTAATTAAACAATAAAGAAACACAATATCCCATAAACAATAAATACCCAAAATTATGAGGGATCAAAGTGTAAAAGCGGTTGGTTGCATCGCGCATCGAACGATGGATATCCTGATCCTGATGCCCAGTCTCCACTTTGGGAATGGCGTTTGAAAGGTCAGTGAGAGCGGTATAGGCGTTCAGAATTTGCGTTCGGCTAATTTTTCCTAATGGCATTTCTTCGAGATTTAGTTCAAACTCCATCATTGCCTGCTGCATACGACCAACATCAAATATCAACGAAACAAGTTCCTGGACAGGCATTGGCAGAGTTGATTCCGAAGAGTTGGGCACAAGGGTAGTCAAATGGTCCTTCTACACAGAGAATGAATAAAACAAATGTGCATCACAGATATAGAATACTAGTCACTAAAAATCAAATTAATTATTAAGTATGTGATGTGTTGCAATTAATTATATATCGAAGACTTTTTTCCAATAGCCATAGACTAGTAATAGTGATCTTGACTCTTACCTCGCCATAGTCCACTTCCAACATTCTGTACCTTCCAGGTTTCATTTGAAAGGGTGACCCCCAACGATTTCCAGTTTGTTCTTCAAATTTCTTGCAAAAAACGTCTATCGCCTCTCCCTTCGAGAGGTCTTCATGAGTCTTGTTTCCACCAATTGTTGTGCCGATTCTTCCCCACGCCTGGAAAACCCAGTACATGTTACCTCTGTCAGCTTCAATTATCTGCTGCTTGTAGTATGAATTTTTTCCTTCTTCAATGCTGGTTTTATTCAGGACGCAATTGTAAAATCCCCTTTTCCCATCCTGTTTCCAGTAAACACATTTTAAATACTGCATTACCTGTTCTATTGAACATTCTATCAAAATAATATACCTTCAGAACATGACCAACGTCCTCCAAATCACTGTCAGGATCAACAACTGCTCCATCTTTCATCTTCAATCTGACGGAAGTCTCCTCTTTCTTGTAATAATCCGTTTGCGAGCCTAAGGATAATTACAATTAAAACCACCATTCAAAAAGCCAACACATTTTAATAAAGAAAATAAAACTGATTGTACGCCCCGTATCTGTACGTACGGTTGGGCTGCAACTCGTACGCTCATTAGAAGGCGTCTTTGGTTTTTGCGGAAAAACGTGGCGACATACATTTGCTTTCTTAATAGTGTATCGCGTATCTATTTCCGCACAAACGTTCATCTTTGCATATTCGAAAGATTGACTTACGCTTCTTTTCCCCTCCTTCTTCATACGTTTGATTCAAACCCCGGAGCCATGGGCTAACATCTTTGACCCAGTCGCAAATCAAATTTTTGTTCAGCTCTGACGTTAGGTTGTAATTGACATCAGTCAGTGTTTCAACAAATTCACCTTTCACGAGAGGGATTTTATTTTTTTCAGCATACTTCACCGTTTTAGATTGAGAGTCTATATTTTTAGGGAAACACAACAAATTAAAAAACCTTAAACTCAACAAGTTAGTAAAAGCAACATACCCTTCTCAGTTATGATGGCAGCAAGTTTTGAAGAACATTTTGGAGCAACCGACCCACCATACTCTTCAATTTGGGCTACCCATTTTGCTTCTTTCTCTTTATCTGAAGTTGAAACGAGAAACTTGAACCCTTTCAATGGGCTTTTGACGATCTTCGGCTTGCTAAAATATGGTGACCAGTAACCAGTGAAGTGATTAAAATTGCCTCAAGTAAATAGTAAATAGTTTTTTTTCTTACCCAGCGCTTTCAGCGGGCTTTACAGTACTAACGAGGTTCTGCAAAACTCTAACGTCTGGTTTAAATTTGTAACTTGCACTAAAAACAGGAACAGTTCTTAAAATTGGTCCAGTCCAAATATTATTCAAACAATCCCTTACAATGGTTCGAGTTCTCGGAAATCATTTGGGACCTTAAAAGGAACACGAGGAGGAGAATCCGTAACGTTCATACATTTCGTAAATTCCGAAATATGTCCCAGGCACTGATATCCAGTGCCGCTTCTACAACATTAAAAAATGTTAGATTCAGTAAAATACATTTTTTAGACAATCTAATGAGTCAGAGTAGAAATCAAAGAATTATTCACCGAAAGACAAACTGTCCTGTTTCACATTTTGGGCAAGGTTGCAATGCTCCGAAAGCCATTATGTCTGTAATTCTGTCTAGCAGAATCTAAAAGTGGAGCAATTAATTACGGCCTCAAAGTCAATGAAACAATCTACTGGGGTACTTACTGGAGCTGAGCGCTTCGGTATCTCCTGTTTGTTGGTGGCGAGAATTTGGACCAAATCATTTAATGGCCAACCGTCTAGTGCGTCACGAAACTTGTACATTTTATCATTCTGCACCTTCGCTTTGTCTGGGGCAGGTTTATCCTGTTTCGCCCTCTTTGAAGAACTGCCTCCTTCAGCGTCCTGCTTTCTTTTACTGAAAGAAGATCGACATTATTAGGAAAGCAAGTCCTATTACAAGACTCCATATGAAATTACCTGGTAGTGGTTTTGCTATCCGTAGTGTCCGCCTTGGCCTTGCTTGCTTTTATCATGGGCAATTTCTTGGCAACTTCAGCTTGATCTTCCCTATCCAGGTCTTTATAGCCTGGCAAGTCTTTTCCAGAATTGAAATACTCAAGATGCTCACGAACCTTGACAAAACAATTAAGGTGGTGCCAACGATCCTGAAATAAACAACAGCCACAAGCTAATGATAATGAAGTATTAAAAATACAAATTGTGAAAACAAAGTACTAAAGGACCTACCAATCCAGCTCCTTGTGAGAACATAAGAGCCCGTTCACTTTCATGCTCTTTCTTAGAGACTCGTACCACATTTTTAGGAATCTTTTCTTCACAGGCTTGACAGAGACTTGCAGATGACTTGGCATATTCAACTCAAAAATCTTTCAATAACATTTCCTTATCCTTCTTTGAGCTAGAACCACTACTAGCACCACCCGCAGACCCTCCGCCTTAAAAAAAACAGTTTAACGTGAGTATTACCTACCACATACTTTTGAAATATGTCAAACAAACATTGTTACCTATCTTTTTCTTCAACATTTCCTGGTCATCCCAACGGAGCTGTTCGAAGTGAGCAATGTCGCCAACTGACTTTGGCTTAGCCTTCATGAAGAAGCAAGCGACATGGAAAAAATTCGCATCTTTACCATCATGGAAGCGTGACTACAAATGTTTCAGTCCCATTTTTTATTAGTAAGTCCACATAAAGAAAGAATGCTATAACCACCCACCTGGGCCATAATTGCCAGTTTCAACTCATCCTTATCGATCCCTTTCTTGCAGCTCTGTAATAATGCAAACAACAGACCATGGGCGATTAATGAATGACGAACATAGGCACACAACAAACCGTCTTACCTTGCAACTTGCTCGTGCTATAAAACAGAACAAAGAATGAAAATATTTAGTACAGTGCAGCACTGGAGATCGATGTTAACAATGACGGGCACATACCTGATTTCGCGTACTCTGCCCTATACGGCAGGTCCTTCGGTAAGATCCCCTCATCGGCCATTTTGCCAAGAACCCTGGATCGATTTATCATCATATCAATGTCAATATCAATGCACTCAAATTCAATTCGACTACTTTACTTACCTTCCTGTCGTGCTTCTTTGACCTCAGCACGTTTGAATCTCAGTGAGTGTGGGTGTGGAAAAGACAAAGTCAAACCACCAACTTAAATCCTGAAAATGAATAAACCTCTGCACTGATAATGACCTTCACAATGACATTCCACAACTCCTTACCTGAGAAGAAAATGATGTTTTGATCAAATTAATGAAGGAAAACCAAAATGTCACCTTTTCTTTCAGCAACAACAACCGGCAACTGATGAAAAAGCACGTTCACTCCTGGCTCTTTCTGGAATGGGAATGAACAAAAGAAAAAGGATGAAAGAAAATGAAAAAGGAAAAGGTGAAGAAGAAAGGAATCAAGAAGAGCGACTGATGATGATGAGGAATCCCGCCAGTATTTGCTGCTGCTCTGCTCGCAGAAGAGGAGGAAGCAGCTTTTCAGCGTTTTCTCTTTGCCTTTTTTCCTTTGTTCGCCCTCTGCTTTGCTTTTATTATTGCGCTGCACAATCTCAAGTGAGGTAATCAAGAAGGACTCATGAATTTTATGATATGGACATGTCATCAAACTTAAGCTGTAATTAGATGTACAAAATGATGTATTTGTATTTGATTCATTCCCCATGCAATTATCGTTTTTGGCCCAGAAGAAATGCAACTCAAATGCACTCGATGACAAAGAATGAATATGGCACAAATCGTCGTTTTAGGTTTTTCTGTGAAGATGAAAGTCAAGGGTGGGTATATGACTTTCACCACGTACACGAATGCATGCATGTAATTTCATTCACATTTTCAGAGATGAAGGGAGAAAAAAGGAGATGATACGAACGAGCCAAAAGTTCGGGGAAAACAACCAAAACAAATACACG
>JAQIWU010000318.1:0-28490 GCA_034696445.1 Isotomiella minor
CTCCACGGATGAGTTAATTTGCATGGCTTTACCGTTTTATTGGTCGCAACAGCACGTAATGAGTGACATAAAATAACAAAATGCTAAAAGGGACATATGAACTAAACTTAAGGCTACATCCTTGGTTCAATTGTGGGCACTCATCAGAGTGAGAAACTTCTTTCAATTCCTTCAGACTAAGCCGTCCATAACCATAGGCATGATTTGGAAAAGTATTCCTGTCTATTCCACCACATGAGAATGGGCCTGTAATGTTTAACGACTCTGAATTGGCAGCTGCCAACAGGGACCCCTTTACATCATTGAATGTCCAGTGTGGAAATTGAGAAAGGATTATTGCGACTGCCCCAGCAACGTGAGGAGCTGCCATACTGGTACCCTGTAGCATATATTTAGGATTAGGATGTCTTCATTAAAATCAGGTACTTCTCAAAAAATCTGATCAAACCAAACCTGTCCATATCCAAATGCGTCATCCCTTAATGGCAGTGACGAAAGAATTCGAACACCAGGTGCGCAAATATCTGGCTTGATTTTACACGTCCTTTAAATAAAAGTGAATAAGAATTGGTCATGCTTATACTGCATTAGGTACGTACAGGGACGAAGGTCCAACGCTGCTGAAGCCAGCAATAGCATCACTCTCATCCGTCGCCCCAACGCTCAAAACATCTCCACTGTCTCCAGGGGAATTTAAGTTATTACATCTCTCTCCATTGCCACTGTTCCCAGCAGCAAAAACGGGAATAATGTCTGCCAGACGCCAAGCCCTGATGGCATTGTCAAACCAACGTTGTCCACCGGTAGCTCCTCCCCAGCTGTTAACGACAACGTGTGGAGCTCTGCTGCAATCAGGACTGTTGCCTGCAGGATCCGTTGGGCACAGTAAAAATTCGGCGCATTGCAGGAGTTTCCCCGAGTCACCTTCTCCTCGCGGAAGTCCAAGACATGCCATCCATTTGGCATCCGGAGCGACTCCAATTCTTAAACAATACAAATGTTGGAATTAGTGTAACTACAAATTCGGCAAGTAACTGTGCCAATACTAACCCATTTTTTCCCACAGCGGTTCCCATAACATGGGTGCCATGACCGTCAGTGTCATGTGGTGACGAGGTCAACCGCTCTGGATCATACCATCCATTGTCTTTGATATAGTTTTCTCTCAGAGCAACATGCGACTCCAACACCCCGGTATCGATTTGACCCACTATTATACCCTGTCCCCTAAATCCCTCACCCCATTTATGAACTGCATCGATTCTGTCCACACCCCAAACAGGCTCGTTCTGGATAACAAATCATAATTCATTCAATTTAAAGACTTACATCCTTCAATTTACCTGTTGGAGATGAACCGTGGCCGTTGTCTCAATGTCCCCTTTTGGGATGGAAACCTGGATTTGCTCACCAATCTTGGAGACTGCACGATTTCTAGACAAGGCGGAAATTAGTTCCTGATCGCCATTGTAGACGTGAATTTCATTGGTGATCCACAACCGACGAATTATCAAAGCTCCCAAAGTCCGTCGCTCCTTTTTTGATGCCATAAGAAAGTCAATGATTGGCTGTTGATGAAGATCTGCATGTGCCACTAGGTTTGAACGGAGAAGTGTAATTCTTTCGCTTCTGGTGGACACCAAGCGTGACATATTATCCTCAAAATTTGTATAGACTGCATTGACATCCTCTTGAAGTGCAATTATGAAGTTGAATGTGCCGTTTGGCTGGTTGGTTATGGCTTTTATTAAATTTTCACTAATTATCGCATCACCCCCTTCATTGGCAGAGGCTTCCAATAATGCAAATAGAAAACTTAAAAGTAGAACCAAAATCCGCTTCATCGTGAAATTATTCATTCAGAAATTGTGATGATACAGACTGAATGGAGGTAATTTGATGAAATGATGAACATCTCTTCGTTTATCAGGCATTTCCGTTGTATCTGCTTGTATCTCATCGTATCGTGCAGGTTATCAGGTGATATCCAATTAATCCCACTTGTAGATGATATCAGGAAGGTTTGACGCTTTGCTCTGAAAGGCGTGACCTTTATATCTAGCTCATGTGCAGACAACAAATTAGTTGGTGGTCCTACAGCCGATCTCGTCCTCCGTTTTCATTTCCCTGGAAATGCCCAAGCCCTAAAAATAGATGCTTATGAAATTCATGTGACGGTGAAAACTGCATTATCTACCGTTCTGTAACTTTCAGCTTTTGTAGTATCCAAATGCAACCTTTGTTTAAACGCTTGATCTTGTTGCCGTAGAGGATGGTCGAAAATCTCCAACATCATTACGACAAGTGCAAAAACTGCTCCAATGATGTTTATCAAAAAAGGGACGAAGGCATCGCTTACCTTCAATGGCTTGTTCTTTGTGTGGCGTTTGCCATGACAATTGATAGTGGCTTAGTTTGAGTAGTGAACATTGTATCGATGGAATAAGCCGTTTTCCTTTCCAGCAATAATTCTATAAGGTATGAAATAAAGTATCTCGCTCGCAGCTCAATTGATATTATTTGGGTTTTACCGAAAGTTGAAAAATTCCCTGTAAGGTGACCCCTTCTTTAAAAACATGGAGCTTCTATACTCAATACGGCTAAACGGAATGTGAGAAAACCTGTCACACATTAATTTCTCATCTATCCCCATTATGCGACTTGACGCCGTGTAGGCATCTTGGAAGCCTAAGAAGACGAACACAGCGTCTGGATTTTGCAGCAAAGTCAGGGCATCAGTAGGAGTCATGAAGGAGTCATCCATGGATAAGTCCAATAAACCCTTTTGTAAAGGTATAACATTCCTCAATTTGTTGGTTTAGACAAAGAAGGTCTTACTTCATACAAGTATGGATGTTCAGCGTTATCAGAGTCGCCGTAAATTCTCAACGAACTATTCTTGATGTCTTCTGCATTTCTTATTGGCACCACTTCCTTCGCCAGCATGGATATTATGTTGGCAGAGTAACCCAAGTAACTCACAGTTCCAGTGATGTATCCCGTCAGAATCAACATTTTGTACGAAAATGATGCCGTCGATGCATTTCTCATTTCGATTCCTGGCAAATTGGAACAATATGCAAGTTTAGGCTAACAATCAGCAGCTTGACCAACCTTGAAGGCCAGCAATTGCAAAAACTGTAAAAATAGATTCCCCGGATATTCGCCATAACGAATGACCTAATTCAGATTGAGGTTCTCCTTTCAAAGACTGATCCCGCGTGAAGTACACAATTATCACTATTGTCAATGACAGTAGAAGTAGGGCTGAGAAATAAGCACTCCACATCGAAACGGTAAAGGGTATGGTTACCATATTTCTTACTGTTCTCAAGGGAGGTTGCGAAAGTAGTGCATAGAGTCTGCAAAAGGAGTTTGAATTCATAAAGTGAAATTACTCCATCGTTATTTGAACCTAAGACTGGACGTGGGTTGGAGGTAAGTCAAAAGCTGAGCAGTGTCGTTTCTTTCGTCAATTGTAAGCGTTGTCTGAGAGATTGCAATGATTGCTTCCTCTTGCAGGACAACTCTGTCAATGCTATCACTCACATTGTCCACCATCCAACGACCTGGAATTGACGCCTCTCTGTAGACCACAATTAGCAGAAAATCTAAATTTATGACTTATAAAATGCAGCTAATACTTTCCCAAAATTAAGGTAGAACGCCATGTCTCTGTACATGTTTATTGCCATCCCGCTGTCAAATGTGGAATTGCTGACATCTCCAAACTTGGTTTCCAGAGTATAGTCAAGCTCGTACTATTGATAGTATCTACCTTGATTAGAATGAAGGATTTATAAATAAATGACACGTACACCTGCTGTTGCTGTTAAATTAACACCGAGAAACTTTCTTCTCGAAACCTTCCGGCTCAATTGGTAAGCCAATGTTTCCACGTTCGTTTTGCTCCCAAGTAGCAAAGCTTCATCTGGAAGGAGGATTGTTTGAAGCGTGGAAACATTCTCTACGTAATATAATTCCGAAAACGCGAGTGGATAATTGGAGGTGTCATTGCTCCAAGACACAATATAAATGTTGGAGTCAACCAATGGCTTTATCCCCAAGAAATGATTTGAAGATAAGGGTAAGTCGTAAATGTCTGGAAGGGAGTTGTGAGAGCACGGAATGACAAAAAGGTAGAGGACATTCCAGAAGAAAAGATTCTTGAACAAACTGTCTCGGCTTTGGGGTGCATTGAGACGGCTGTTATTGCCAATATTTACCACAGCAACTAGCTGTTCTTCATGAAATAAGAAATTCTTCAACGTTTCGACAGTAATTGTCGTATTGTCACAAATGCCAAAAATGTACTCCATGATATTTCTTCCTTGAATTGACGACAAGTGAGAAAGGAGAAGCAGAGAAATTACAGCATACATTATCCAGTGCAACAATAGAGAATCGTTGGGCTCTTTTGTGTGTACTGGTTTGTAACCGAAATTGTGCACTATCAACTACGCCTCAGTTCCAATTAACCATGACTTCTATTGTTACAATGAGACAGAAAAAAGATAAGATTATATCAGTTTTTTTGTAGAAGTGGCAATTCGATGTTTATCTTTCTTCTTTTCGTGGGAACAAATTGTTTACCCGTGTAGCTGCATAAAAGTACACGATATAGTAAGTTGGTCAATTGAGCGTGGGGGACATAAAAGGAAAGAATTTGTTTTTGCTATAACGAAAACGAAGTACTCCAGGCACATTTTTCCGAAACGTCTCAACTTGGAAAAAAACAATTAGTCTCCTTCCCAAGAAAAGGTTACGATATACCCAAGTAATTATGTCGATTCCATCACAAATAGACCGCGAGCAATTATAATCAATCATTCGCGACTTTTTGACTTATTGTCTTTGTCAACATAATTAATGAAATGAAGTAATGCAGAAAATTATACGCATGATGCATAAAACTGACATTCCTAACCCATTTATCAAATTCCTCCCATTCATTTTCGTCAGCCATCAGACTTGCAATGTCACCTTTAATTCAGTCATTGATAATCAATCCTTTGGGGGAGTCGGGTCAAAATGGGGGACAACTTACCTCTTCAACTATTTTTCGTGCTGACAAGGTCCCTTGGAATAATCCCATTGGCAATTGTTAGAAGTGAGAAAGGGAAGAATGTAGATTCTCCGTTGAAATGGAGAGTTTTTAGCATTGCATTGTGCATAATTGCTTTCTCCATCACCAGCATGATCATGCCGTTTTACATATCCGTCAACGATTTCTTCATCAAAACAAAACGGTTCACGGATAAATTCGCTTTCGGAGGGTTCATCGGGGCGTTGGTATTGCAAAGAGCGTTGTGTCATCCTCTGTGCATTTCCCAATGGAAACTTATGAAGGAATTGGTTCAAGAAAGTTTAGCAATCCAAAGGATTCTCGGCATTGGTCGCGTCTCACCTTACACATGCTACTTTAAGGTACTGGTTGTTGGATCTGCACTGAACGTTGTGGGAAACGTTATAGTGACCATGGATGACTTGAAGATACTTTTCACCTCTCCATTCTTTCTTGACTGGGAATACGTCCCAGTCGTGTATCTTGTAAAGAACACCCATTGGATTGTCGGGCTGATCATCATGCATTGTGCGAGTGCCATTGGGGAAATTGCATTCGTCTTTTTCATCTCCCTTTTCACCTACCTCATCCACTGCTTTCAGAGGAGGGTTGAACGACTGCAGAATGTCATGAGGGATTTAACATCGACAGAGGTCAAGAGCAAAGATTGGGCTCTGATGAGCCCATCTCCAGTGAGAGAAATGCAGAGTTTAGTGTCCACATGGGGGAAACTAAATGCCCTGGGGTCATCCTTTATTCTGACCTTCATGACGCTCTCAATCTTCTTGCTGATCGTTGTCATTCATGTGTTAATTGCTATCATCATGGTGAGATGCATATCTAAGGAACTGAGGGCTGAAAAATGGAACGATGAAGTGATCGCAAAGGTAATATTTGCCATGATTGTGATGCTACTTTTCACTTGTTTCAAGATTGGAATCATTGTGCAAATTGGACACAATGTGAAGATGACGGTAAGACCGAATTATTCCAGGATCACTCAATTTTGCCATGGGAATTTTTTGGGTAGGGAAAACAGTTGCGGATGTGTCTCAACGTTGAATGCGGAGAAGAAAGCCATCCTTACTACCAATTGTTTCATAAGCATTCAGATCACTCCAACCAACTTGACGTGGTCAGAAGAATGGCGAGGGAGTGCAGGTTTGAAATAATTCCTTCAGACTTCCTCACTGTGGACAGAAGACTCATATCAAGGGTATAAGGTTCTGGAAGTGTAATAAAGTTACCTACTGACTTCTTGTTTTGTGGATATTTTCAGATAATTGGAACTGTCGTAACTTTCACTGTGGTCCTAGCCCAGTTTAGAGCATCGGAAACCAATTAATTTTTATGATTGGAGGTGTAAAAGTTTCTTGGTGTAAATTAATTAGCTCGATAGGTACATTAGTTTATGTTCAATCGTCTTTAATGAAAATGATTAATAAAACTGCAACGATACATATTTCAACAATGGGCTACAAGATCAGCACTAATTAATATACCTAGATCAGTTTACACTGACAGCCTTATTCCATGTACAACACCTACGTTATACGATACAAAGTCTACAATTTTACACTAATTCAAGTCTTTTGGTTATAAAGATTTCTTCAGTACTTCGGTGCTGGACAATCGGTGTGTTCTTTGTCATGTCCAAAAAGCTGTGGAACCACAAAAAAGAGGATTAGTAAGCCCAGGGGCAAGCTGATACAATTATTCATTACCTTGGAAGATTTGCCTCTGTACTTTTCCGTTCTGTCGTGTTCATGATCAAGCATGACATCGGGACTTTTGAATAGTGTTCGAAATCCAGTGAAGACGGCAAAGGCACAAGCCAGCCCAGTCATTCCATACAACGGAATAATCTATTGAGTATTTAGAATAGAAGGGTTAGTTGAAGTGGATTCGGGTGACACAATGTTTTATGGAGGACTTACGGAATAAAACTTTTTCAAACTGGACCTAGAATGTCCACTCAAGCTTGCCAAAACCATCTTCGTATTATTTGACTATTGATGAAAATTATTGAATCTGCTTTTGGTAGTGTAAAATGTAAAGAGAAACGCTTTAATTGTGGAATTGTGAGACTTTTACTTTTGAAGACCAGCTAAGACTCAAAATCTTGTATCTGAATTGACCTTTCCTGCTTGAACACAAAACTTCTACTGAAGGGAAATAGGAATGCTTCCCAATTTAGTATGGCAAAACGTTGGGACCTGCCCGCACCCACGCACGCTGTGTGAGGAGCATCTTTGTTGCTGTAACATTGAACATTGTTTTCAGGTTGAACTGACAAAACCTGATTTCTGCATACTATGTAACTTGTTGCTGCCGCAAATGAAATTGCCTGACGCACGTTATGTTTACCATCGTCCCCTCGTGTTGTCAACAAATAGATCCAGTATTCGCAATTCGGTGCGTGTGTGTGGACGATGAAAAAAAGCTGTGCACGTCTCCAGCAGAAAAGATGCCGGAGGAAAGTATGCGTAACGGAGTATACGTGACCACCCGCACGCAATTTCCCCGTGTTCCAGTCTGATCCATAATGACGGGTTTTTTGTGCCATGAGTGAGTGTTGAGTGAATGTCCTAAAAAAATAATGACCCGGTGTCCAATGTACTTACAGAACTGAGTATTTCCTCGGACAAATAGAATAGACGAACATTTTTATTTCACATTCACAGGTGCAGGTCCTTGCGTTTGTACAGGAAGGTCAGTCAGATTACATGTACTATTTCTATTGCACATAATGACTAGATTTAGGTGGATGGATAAAATTAGAATTACAGCATGCAATTCAAACAGGTTTAGACTCTGGTGGACTCTTGGCACTTCCAGAAGTATCCTCCTTGGCGGGTTTCCCTTCATCCACTAATGAAAATCGAGCGACGCATTTATAGTACTTTGTAACAGGGTCAGTTTCCATCATTGACAACAGTTCAATCGATTCCACTTTCTGGTATCCGAAATGAGTAGATTCATGGTCATTCCAAAGATGACGGGGGAAGGATCGTATTTTCTAGAAATCATAGGGTTCAGTCAATGAATTGTAACACGAGTTCATGAATTTTATCTTACCTTCTTATACAACTTCTTCCCTTTAGATAATTTTGCAATTGTCATATGTGGCTGGAAGGCTTTTGAATCTCCTGCAAAACCTTGTAACTCAAATTCCTCTCTTACGACTGCGGACAAATTGTGCACTCTCTTAATGTGTTCGTCGCCGTGAATCTTGGCAAAAAGTACCTGCACAAAATACAAAGTCGTGTTGGAATGTTTATGAAACCCGAAAAAGAAACGTACCGAGTTTCTGAAGTGTCCCAAACCTTTGACAGGGAATTGAATGGGTTGTGTGACGTGCTCCTCACAAATCTTAAGATATACCTTCTCCAATGCCTCCTTCGCCCTATGTGAGTAACAAGATAGTATTGGAGTATGTAAGTAATTATTGGTAGTCAAATTATCAAAAAGAATCCTACTTTGAAAGGTGGTCATCAGTTTTCAAGTGCATCACATGAAGGGTGCAGTGCAGTTTATCAGGAGCCACAATCGTTTGTTTGAAGACGTTGTCATTCTTCTTCTGTTTTGCTTCTTCGTCAGTCGATTCACTGTTGGACTTCTGAATCATTTCTTCCTGAACCTGTCGAATCTTAGTCCTGATCTGAAATCGAATCAATAGAAACAAAAATATAAGTTAGGATAAGGTCGATAGGTCGACCATGAAAACGATTCATACCTCTTCGCTTGTAATTCTAAAGGCAACAAAATAATTTGGTCTAGAGTACGACTCCACTGTTTCTTCATCGCCTACATTATTTTCTGCTCTGACCGCTTTCTTCTTCTTCTTATCCCAACCTCGGTTTGCTTTGGGAATCATGTCCAACTTGGCTTTCTTCGACTTCATATACGTGAAAGAGCCTGGGCCTGTCAATCCGGCGCAAGAGGAAAACCTAAAAATAAGAACACGTTATCTTTAGTTGATCAAAACAACTTTGAGAACAGGCAAGGCAAATACCTTCTTTTCAATAATCTGTCCTGTAGCTTTCGAATAACAGATGAAGCTGCAGCGGCCATAGACTTTTTCAAGTCATAATCATCGGTAGTCAAGAGTTCCTTCGGGGACCCATTAACGATAGCCCCTTCATCAACATTGATTATCACAGAAGGATCCATCAGTTCTTGATTCGATTCAGGGGGGTCCATCATTGTCAGGATTGTGTGCTCTGGTTTTTTCAGTCCATTGCTTATCACGGAGAAGTTGAAAGGGTCGGCGGTTGTCTCTTTCTGAGAGGACGATAGGAGGGAGATGGGGACAGGAGAAGGACATATTGACGGTGACTTCGGTTTTGAGGGAAGAATTGCATCCCTCCTCCGCGTAAAATAAGTCATAAACAAACTCCATCCCCTTCGGACGAAGCCGTTGACCATGTCGATGGCAAATCGGACAAGGGACTGCAGGGCTTCACCACCAATCATGCCTTATCCTACTCAATGTCATCTCTCCCTAGACAGGAAACAACAACAAAAAATAGTATTATGACCTCAAACACACTTAACAAACTCCTTACCTTGCTTCTTCATTCTTCTTAAAACCCCACCAAGGGGTCGACCAAAAGTCTTTTCACGATCAGAAAACTTTTTGTGTTCGCAACAACACCTGCTGCAACTTCAGCCAGCAAGAAAAGATCGTCTCAACTCGCCTCTCTTTCTTCCAAATTCATGCATTTCCAAGCTTTTGAAAAATTGAGTTTCCGTAAATTGTTTGCTTTTTGAGATGAATGATAATTTGAAATCCAAGGATACTTGTGTGCAAAGGGATGAATTTACGGCTCCCCCTTATCTGCCAAGTTGTCCCTTATATTCTTCCCTTGTAAAAAATTCAGCAGGGATTTATTTTTTGAGAGCTAACTAATTCAGGTAAGTCATCGTCCCCCAAAAGTAAAAGTTTGTCATAAATAAAACACAGATTGGACGATCAGGTCAACAAGGAGTAAGAAAATGGGTCTTTTGACGCTTATCGACATACGGTCAGGAGGTCATTGGATGCTCTTCCTTCAAACCTACATTCAGAGTGGACTCATCTTCTGCGGCTTTTGCTTCATCGCGATGATGGCCTACATTGTCATCTTATGCATTGCCATCGTCATCTACACCCTCCTCTACGACTCAACCGCGGAGAGTGTGCCCGAGTGGGTGAAGGAGGATATGGAAGGGGTGGAGGATGATCAGGTGGATGACGACTTGGAGTGGGATGACGTGGACTTGGAGTGGAAGGACTTTGAAGAGGACTTTAACGTACTGGAAGTTTGTTGAGAAGGATTTATTTGTCACAAGAACACAACATGTTTGAGAGGAGTGTATGAGAGTATGGTAGTAAAGAATGTACAAAAATATTGCCTTTTTCATTAGTTCACCTCTTCATTGACCACAGAGCTGGATGCGGAAGAGGGATTTTTCAGAGAAATGGTGTCCAAGAGTTTGACTCTCATTTCAAAATATTCCAAGGGATCCACCTCCTCCTCTACGATGGAACTCTTGTCCAACTCATCCCTTTATGAACGTAGAAATGAATGATAATATACATATTTGGATTGATTTTGGAACTCACTCTGAATCAAGTTCCCCAGCCGCAGTTGTAGCGTCCAACTCAGAGATGACAATCCTTGGACGGGGAGAAATGTCAGAAACTGACTTAATGGGGGCACGTGGTGACTCACGTCGGCTGCTAAATATTTCGTCAATTCGACCCTCCAAGATATTCAAATACAAAATGGCATTTTGCGTAGACACTTCTTGCTGTGAACCTAAAGAAAGTATTAACAGGGTGCATGCCACGACACTGGGTAGTAACTTACCAATAAGTTCCAACACTGGTTTAGCATCTTCAAGGTCCGTTATGTAAAACATCCGTTCAATGAGATGAACGATTTCCTCCATGAATCCAGAACAAGTGCCGACGAGGCTTTCCACAGTCTCGTGTTCCCCCTTTAAAAGTTTTAGTTGCTCCTGCAACCATTCATGATGGCATTAGATCTCAGCTATTGTCTTTTAAAACTGCAACTGACTTGTCTCTTGCTGATCTCAGTAGTCCTCTCCTGATTTCTGTCCACTGTCTCCGTGGCGCACTGCTTTATCTCCTCCCTCAAGTTGTCCACGTCAAATTCTAAGAGTTCCAACTAAGCAGAAACGTTAAAGCTACAATATTATATGCATGGATCCAAATGATGTACGTACGTCATTGTTCAGTTCGTTGATGTAATTGAAGCGGTTTATGTTTTCAGAGCATAATTTGGCATATTCCTCAACCAAACTTTTGAGTGTTGGAGATGTTGATGTTAAGAGCTTTTGCAAGTTTTCCTGATAAGTCTCGAGAGCGTCGTCGAACGTTTGCTCCTTTGCTGACTCCAGACGACCTAAGTCAAAACATGTATGAATTGTAGATTCTGATGCATGTAGGTGGTTATAATATTTGACATACTAATCCTCTCTTCATCAGTCTCAAGAAAAATCCGATCTTGGTTTTTCCTACTCATAAAGTCTAAAAGCTTCTCCTCGTGACGAATTAGACGCTTAAGTTCACTCATTTCCAAAACGTGCTGCTTTTTTTCCTTCTCATTTCTTTCAAGGAGTACGTTGGCCTTCGCCACAGCTTCTTCTCTGCAGTGAGATAAAAGTATGTCCAAGTATTTAGATTTATGCTGTACATGACTTACCGTTGGTCATAAGCATTTGTGGCTTCATCGATAAGATCATCAATTTCAACCTGATTCTGCAAAGAAGCTTCCTCCAGCTCCTTACATCGTTTCATGACCCGAACATTTTCTTTAAGAATTTTGTCAATTTCCTTTCGAAGCCTTCCGTTCTCCGCAACAATGGAATCGTACTGACCCGTGACCTTAAATAAACAAGTTGGGTCATCATCTCAAGGGAAAGAAGTGGTGTTTATAGTGTGTTTCACCGTTTGCAATTTTTTCTTGGTTGTGTATTCCTTTGTGTCAAGTTCCTGGCTGGAAACATCTCTTGCAATGTTCCCTCCTGCAACTTCATTTTTAGCAGCTTCAACCCGTGCTCTTAATTTTGCCAACCGAGCTGACGCAAATGAGAGTTGTTTTCCAACCTCATGAACGGTTTTACTCTCACGTTTGACCTCTTCTTCAAGAGCGATGTATTGGTCAACTAAGGACAATACACGTGCCAAGTTTGCGCCTTCGATCACTTCATTCCTCTTGGACTTGTGAGCCTCGATTTCAGTTTCCAGCTTCCTGTTTTCTTCCTCAAATGCTCGAATTGACTTCCTACATTTGTAATTACAATTACTTGAAAGAGGGGGAGTTTGGGGTAAACGCACCTTTGTTGATGAATTGCAGCATTGGATTCTTCAAGATATGCCTTTTTGTCATTTTCCATAAGTCGAAGTTGGCGTGCCAGACGAGCGCATTCTTCCCTTGCCAACTGCTCGGTATTGTCCTCCGTTTCGTTTGTTGATGTGGTTTCCGGCTTTTTCTGCATTTTATTAATTGAAGAGGATTTTTAACAAGACAAATTAAGTGGAGGTGAAATGAATGAGTGTTTTGTTACATCGATAATAATGCCATGTTTGAGTGGTAACGCTACGCAAGTATTGATCAATCAAAAGTTAGGAGTTATATAGATGCAACACGGCATTTCATTTCATTGAACATTTTCTGGAGCGTTTCTTCAAATTGCAATAGGCAATTCATAAGCACTCGTCCCACTGACTTTCTCTTTACATAAAACTTCTGAACCAGAAGCTATAGGCCAACATATAATAGACTTTTACAAAACTAAGGCGTGATTAATTCTATCAGTTGTCCAATCTGTTTCAACAATGTGTCATCCCAAATGGCAGGTCATGTTCATCACGGTTGGTTAGTATAGAATCCAAAACTAATTGTCATTGCCAAGGGGGAAAACAAAGGAATGATGCATTTTTTAAAAATCGAGTCTCACTTTACCTCAAATGAACATGTCAAATGCCGACAGTTGGATGCTATAGCAGGTGAGCAAATGGCTATATTTAGAGATTGCAATTTAAGTCAGGCTTTTAACAAGGAAGTGCAAAGCAGAAAAGTCAATATTATTGAGCTATCTTTAGCTCTTGGTCGTTTTCTATTATGTACTAATCGTAGATCCGGATTTAATCAAATCAACCCAGTTCCATTAGCCCTATTCAGAAGGAAGAGTCAACCACGACAACGCAGGCTTTCACTCTCTCATCACATCACAATCATCATCATTTTCCTAACGAACACACATTGTATGTCTTTCATTATCATTATCTACAGTCTCATCTTCATTCTTTAATTGGATTCGCCATTTACTACTATTTGGTTACTGCTCTACATGTTTTGGCACACGGAATAGTGAAATCGAGGAACAACCGGTGATGTGGTTCCTTGCGTTTTTTGATACGGGACAACATTACTACAATAGGTCAGATTATGATTCAGCTCAATAGTTGAAGATGCGTTGATGTTGATTAGTTTGTTGATACAAGGATTCTTTCACTCCAAGAACAATACATGACTTGAAACTTATTTTGGCTGATGACCTATTTTTAGATTTGCCCTGTCGTGTAATGTTTAATCTGGCTCTCTCACGTACCGGTATCATGTAGCGGTATTACATCACAGTTCTTGTCTTCCCACTTTAAACTCATTCATGGGAAGAGACAAAGACAATTTGCAAATCTTATTTGGCATGACAGGCAAGTGAATTTATATTCTCTTATGGCCGGGACTCTTCTTACTTCAAGCCATTAATCTACCTGAAGATTTTCAGCACAAACATATGAGACAATGTCCAACTATAACATCGGAGAAATTTAATTACAGATTGATATGATGAGCATAAATCCTCCAAGGTGACGAATCAACTATTGTAAGTGGATACCCCCACCCTGAGCGTCGTCGTCGGGATTTGTTTACAGAACGCTTGTCTTTGACTAAAAGACGTGGGGTATCGTGTTACCCTCTTCACTGATATCCTCTCGATTTGTAGAAGAAACAACAGAGTAAGCATGACGCTTCCAACTCATGTCACTTCCTGGCAGGGAACAAAGAATAGCATACGGGGGAAAAGACACACTGAAATGCCACGCCACATCAAAAATTATTAGATTAGTTACTTTCAAGCTTTAACACGCTTGACGCTGTTCCGTAAAAAAATCTTAGAAGGGCATGGGTTCATGTGAGGAAAGGAAATACGAGGTAAAGCATTCTCCCATTTTGGGGAGATACATAGTCGCTTCCAGAGATTTGCTACCTAGAGAAGTGGTGCTAAAAGAAGAGCCCTTGGTGGAAGGCCCTAACGATGAGGACGATGGAACACTCTTGTGCCTCTCGTGTTGCCAAATACTGTCTGGTGAGGCAGCATTTAGCTGTCGATGTTCCAAGTGCAGTTTTCCAGTATGCGACGAGGATTGTGAGAAGGTGAGACAAAACATTGCATTGGACACTTTTTATAATAACATATGTTTTAAGGCTTCCATGCATGCTGAGAACGAGTGTCGGATATTCCAGAGATCCCACTTTCGGTTTCCTCCACGAAACACCAAGACAGTTTTGTATAAAAGCATAATTATTCTCCGGTCTCTCCTCCTGAAAGAACGCAATCCTGGAAAGTGGAGAGAGTTGATGACAATGTATGACGGACTGGAGGTGAGGAGTAACAATCCACGATGCGTCGTTTTGGACGAAAGAATTATGGAGAACATGAAATTGTACCTCCCGGAATTGGACGCCTTTAATCCCGAGGATGTGATCCGAATAAGTGGCATACTGGACATGAATGCTCATTCCTGTCCTCTAAAACTGGATGGGATGGTCGTAGGGTGAGTGTGGCAACCAAAATTGGGCTCTTTAATGACCTCTATGTTCTCTCAACAGTTATAAATTACAACTGTATTGTCAAACGTCCCTAATCTGCCATAGTTGTGCCCCCAACGCCTTCTGGAAAGGGGATGATGAAGCGTCCGAGAGTTCCTCCACAATCGTCACAAGGACTAACGTAGCCATTAAGAAGGGTGAGATGATCACGACAGCTTACGCAACTGACATTTCCCTCATGTATGGAACGTACCGAAGACTTTTATGCATAGAGAAAAGCGGAACTGGATCAATGTTTGTGTGTATGTGAATCCAAATTTCGTTTAGAGGAGCTTTGAATTATTCATGCGACTTTACTATACTTCTCAGGCAAGTGCGAAAGATGCATGGATCCAACGGAGTTAGGAACATTTTTGTCTGCCATTAAATGCCAATCGTGTCAAACCGGATATCTTTTGCCCCTAAACCCCACAAATATGTTTTCCGACTGGCAATGTAACTCTGACGATTGCAAGAACACTGTCGATGAGAGCGTGATTTCAGAGCTGTTGGACGACGTCGAGGACGAAGTAGACTTCCCTAAGTTTCTGTCCCCTCATATAAACTTGCAAAATCTGATTAGTGAATGCGATTTTAATGGTGACGCCGAACAGGCTGTCATCTCCTGCAACCCTTGTTCCTGTAATGAGAAAACAGACCATGATGATGATGAGGAAGTGATTGACTGTGTAAAGGATTTAAAGGCAACGGCGATGAAGTTTTCTGAAAATTTGTTGCACCCAAATCACTACGTCATCCAAGAACTAAATATGCGAATTGTCCGGTCCATGTTCGTAACTGGTTTGAAGGTTGTTGGGAAGGAAGAACTACAGGATTATATTGAGAGATGTGATAAATTGTTAAAAATCGTTGACGTCATAAGTCCAGGATTTTCTGTCTACAGAGGTTTGAAAGCAGCTAATCTTTAGGATGAGACGTGTCATGCACTAAGATTTTTATTGTTTTCATAGTATTCATTCTATGGCTTTATTTGAACGGATTGCTGGAACAATGGAGAAGAAGAGGTGGAGAGGGTAAGGGCTCCACGGACCACAATCCTCCTCACGAGATTTGTTCAATGAGCAGACAGATTCTTGAGTATAAAGTCTTGGACGTTGAGAAGAGCCAAAAATGGGTGCAATTGTTCAAAGACATTGCAAACTGACAAAAGCCATATACATAATAAGGAACCTGTGAAATGTCCTAATTGTGCGTGATATCCCTTCCATATATTCCAGAGAGAAAATTCTGATTACCCTTAATCCCGATGTCATGTGTTTTGAGTGCTTTATGCCACTGTTTCGTCAATGGCTACAGGAACCCCTTGTAACCTTACGTAATGTGAATTCCATAAATCTTTCCTGAAATAAATCTTACACTTTATTGACTGAATCCATAGCAAAATATCGGGGGCAAATGGGGAAACGTGAGACATATTCACTTTGTGGTTGGCTGCTAGTGTACCTAAATTAGGATGTTGATAACCAACGTTGTTGCATCATCGATTGTTTTGTTAAATCTCACGGTGCCCCCAAATGTAGCACTGGAGTTTGGTAGGGCAACCGTGAGTCATTTCTTCCTCGAGTAAGGCTTCCATTATGGTTACCTTCATAGTGAATACTAGCTTAAATGTTTTCATTCATTCCATACAATGTTCCAATAGAGCTACAGCACTTTCCAACGGGAGAATCCAGTCCAATTAAGCGATTCATGGCTTGTCAACAAGACTGCAATCACCGAAAGTGGTAGGGCACAGCTTGTGCTAAGTTTGGCTGGGTGGAATTTGGAGTGTTTCATTGATTCTATAACGGTTGGACACAATTGTTTTGGGAATAGGTATATTTTTTCCACAAAACATAATCTTTTCTGTACATTTTAACTGAATTCAACAACTACTTCCTTGCTGATTCTAGTTCAGCGTGTCTCTCATTTGTGCAACCACTATCAACAAAGTCATCATCACGGAAGCTGCCTGAAAATTATAAAGAAAGAATCCATTAGGTACTACACACACATGCATATTACCACTGCTTTTTTTACTATTCGTACCGATAGAATGAAACTTTGATTGATCTCAAAGTAGTTCATTGGTTTAATCTTAGGAGGGTTCCATTTCACTTTATCCAAAAGCAGGCAAAACTCGAATCTTTCGTCTTGAGTCATCTTTCGATGTGAAAAATTCATCAAGGACGCAACCAAGTCGTTCCAATGTTGAATCAGCGTCTGACACTCTGTGCCCAAAGTTTTCAGGGTATGGAGAGACCGCAGAAACATTGCGGCATTGAGGACAGTCTGAGGAATCAATACCCGACCTACATTAACTATTGCATAGTACAAATTGACCATGATGATGATACAATAATACACAACTTCTAAAAACATTCGTAGGCCTCGCTTTTTGTTGTAGTACTCCACAAGAGCAGTAATTTCTAGGAAGCATTTGTTCACGAGAGTGCAGTCTACCGAAGGACCATCCGTCTGCACCATTTCCGTTAGGGCTGCAAAGAGTGCGGAATAGATTTTGAGGAAAAATGTGTGCCATAATAAAGAAAATGGTTGGCAGAAGGTGTAAAGGACCAGAATTCCAACGCTCAACACCAGTCGAATCACAGCTAGAGAGGTCACATCTGCGTTTCCATAAATTGCTCCATTTCCATGCTCCGGGGTGTTGTTGGAATAATTCACTGGAATGGCAGCCGAGGCAACAACTGTGGCAACAATAAGAGGAATGGTGCAAAGGAGAATGAAAAATATTCTTCTTGCTGGAAAGAAGATGTGGGATAAATGTTTGTCCAGAATTTGTGGACCGACGATGTCTCGAATGACTTCGACACTTCGGCAATGATGACTCCAAAAGTTCAATTGACTTTTTACTCTCGCATATCCGAGGATCCTATTCGTAATGATTGTCACTGCAACTGTGGTAGCCATGATGACAGTCACACCCACGTCCACGGGTTTGCTTAAAAATCGACGGTTCACTTCACTCTGGACGCCTGTCCAGAAATACACCATGAGTGGTGCCAGAGCTGGTGCCATCAAGGAAGTGAGAAATGGCCAAGTCACCCATCCAAATCTTAACCTTTTCTCAACCCCTTTGTTGGTTTTAAACACGGTCAGTGGGAGGTATCCCAAAAATTGCATGGACAGAATCGGGTACTTGGCTGAATTCAGGAGAAGGGTCTCCACGTCGGTACGCTTTACCTCCCAAATCTTCATGTCGAAAGTGTGCATTATCTTACTTAGTTCAATGGAGTTATTTGGTCGGTTGATGGAACTGGACTACTTTTGGAAGCACAAATAAATTAATAAGGTTCGTTATTAGCAAATGTCGTATTTCAATTGTTTTTGCCTTGTGAATTGTATAAACATCTTTTGCAATTTCTCTAATTAATATCTGATTGGACAAGCATTAAGCTAATTATGTAAACGCCTACATATAATCCATCAATCAAGCTAAGGGTGTATCTAAAGCCTGAATAGGAAAACTTCTCTCCACAAAAGAGCATTTCTATTTGATCACAATTTTTTTACCATGCCGAAGTGGTTACAAGAAAGACAACTGCGACGATTCTAGATGTTTTGACTTAAATTATAAAAAGACCACTTTATTACAAAGTAAAATTTTCTGAGATACAGCAGTACGTAATAAAACTATATAGGAATTATATTATTATCCTGAAAAACAGAATCATCCAAAATCCTCTCCTACTTCATCCACTTTCACAGACAAACGGTTTGAGATGATGACCTACGGATTCAATAATACATACGAATAGAGATGCAATAATTTAAATTTGTTCAGCCTTACATGCGACGTCGTGCCAATTGATTCCGTCATTGTAAAAGTTGTTGAGAACAGCAAGACAAGTCTCTTCCTTACCCTGCATTAAAAAAATATTCATAGTTATATTGATCTATTTGGCAATCTGGAGGTTCACTCACCTCAGGTCCTTCTCTGTTGTCGGCTGTATAATTTCAGGACAAAAAATTAAGCAATTAAAATATGAAGGAAAAACTATAAACTTACGTTGAGCGCGTCCCACGCCTCCAGTATGCGACCAGTCTCCATTTCTTCGGGTATTTGTGGCTCCGATTCTGACACCACTTCCGGACCAGAACCATCCAGTCACAATGCTACATCCCGCACACTTCCTTCCACTCGTCCAAATGTACCGTTGTTTAGCATTAGCGAGTCTTTGTTTGATGAAATGATTCTCTCCTGGAGTCTCTAGACTGACGAGATTCATACAATACTGTCTGCACATATTTTGTGCCTCATTGCCCCCAACTTCTTGGCCTCGAGTGGCTCTATTTTCCCATGAAAATAGGTACTGATGCGTTATCCCTCGTGGGTCTGTCCATGACACGGTCTCTCCCTCTACAAATGTGGTAATAAGAACGGATGCCACTTTGAAAAGAAGAAACTCACGCACTTCTGCAACGAATATTCCTCTGCCCCTGAACTACAACAATCATCATGGCCAGTGCCAAACATGAAAAAAGTAGACTGGTCTCTTTGGCCCCCATCCTTCTTTGGTTGATCTGATATCTGGTCGCTATAGGAGTTATGTAATCAACTGCGTGTCGGCCGATCAATTGATGCAGTTCAACTGAGGGAGCAAGGAGCAAAGTACGTTTAATTTATAAAATTGAATGTGAGTAATTTTTATTTACGCCTTTAAGGGCTTACTTAATCGGTCAACTCTTCACACAGAATTAATGCTTATTGGTCTGGTTGACACCCTCCGTTGATCCAATTCTTTTTGTGTATGACAAACTAAAATTCTTGTTGACTCGCTGTTGGTTAAGTGCTTATGGGTCGATAATGAATGAAAGTTATGTTATGAATGCTGTTGCAATATGACACTGCATTTTAATTTATACTTTGCAATGCAAGGCGTACCCTGAGAGCATCACCTCACCCTCCCTGCAGAAGCTTATATTCTCTATGCGGCTTTTTAAGCAGAAACAATGCAAACATAAATATAGCATTTAAGTCAAGAGAAGATAAAGGGAGCCAACTGGTGAAGACATAAATATTCTTAATAGATAATGTGCACATGAAGTTATCTTCTGTAATTGAAGGAAGAAAAGGGAAGGTAATATCTAACGATAATACGACTGTTCTCGACTCCTTGGCCCATTTGAAAGATGAATGTACTTTAGTAAATTGCCTGTAGTTAAGCCAGCCATCCATCCATTTGGACTTCCCTCATAGGAAGGACCATAATAATGCATGTGGTGAAAAAATTCGTCTTGGTTTGCTTGAGTTAGAGGTTAAGGTTTACTTTTTATAAGTACTGAAAAATAAGTCAGAGGAATTTTTACAATAATGGACATCATCATCATCATCATCAAGGGATTCAAAGAATAAATTTGCAGTGATAACAACGTAATTAAACCAGCAGTAACCGGCTAATGGGTGATTATTGACAGGTGAGTCAAATGACTGCGACGTAGGCAAAGAAAACGTTGCAAAAAAAGTTCAAATATGCGTTATTATGTAATCATTCCACTATTTGCCCTTTCATTAACAAACACTATAGTTTTCTTATGGCTTGCAAACCAAAGTCAATATTCTTGTTTTGTGTAACACTTTTGACTTAAGTAATGAGCATAATTTGATAATTTGAATAAATAATTCATGCGAGATGTGCACATGCAATCCACATGAGTTATTATAGAAGAGCTTCATGCAGTGCATGCGTCATTCACGGTTCTCACCAGGTTTTCTTATTACAACAATGCAAAAGCATTTTTGCAAAAGCTTTTATTTTCTAAGGATTTATGGAGGTTATAGGACTGACGACGGTGAGAATCTTATGATGGACTTTTCAAATTCGTTAATCCATCAAATTTTTAAACGAAGGACTTTTCCTGCGTTATGATGTTGGGATTCACAGTAGATAAAATCTGAGGACTTTTACAATTAGTTTCAAGTGCTTGCTGAAGTTCCGCCTCGGCACCCCAACCAAATATTAATAAAAGATGTTTGCCGTTTGTAATGAAGTTAATTTACATGCAGAGGCATAATGAGAAGAACCTTTCTTGGCACTATAGTCAGTCAGTTCCTCATTGTTGCAATGCTACTTGGAGATTCCAATGTCCATCTAGGACTTCTGCCTGTCTTGATATATAACGTCATAAAATTAGGGTATATAATCTCAGCGTCTCTTATAAAGGAATCTGCATTACAAAATTCATCAAGTCATCAACACTACAGCCTCCTTCTTTCCATAGGAGAATGATAAATGAGAGCAGAAGGAGGATGGGAATGACATGCCACAGAGTGAAAGGAGAAAGCAGACAGGGAAAGATTGGGGAAAGTTGCTGCGTAACGTGGTAACTGGCTGCCATAAGGAATGTACCGTTGTGCTGTCTGTCTGCTGATTTATAAGTGAAAGCTCTCGTTCCTGGAAAAGTGGCTTGGGTTTTTGGGTTGGCTTAATGGAGATGCAGATGAAACTCGGAGAGATTTCGGACCCACTGCAGTACTCCCACTCTTCCTGCTTAAGTGGTCCATGCAGTCTTCGCACTTCTCATCCATCCTCCACGTCACCTTTTTTATACAAAAGGAACTATCATCTTAAGAAATCCTCCAGACGTATGAAGGACAATAATTGTATAAAAGTGTCCGAAGCGATAATAATGACACAGGATGTATGCAGGGCCAGATGGAGAGAAATAGAAATAGAGGAAGGGGAATGGGGACTGGAAGGAAGTGAGAGGAAAAGGAAAAGGCTGCTAGTTCTTCATGATATGATATGAGACAATCGATTAAATTCATCTCTCTGCCTAAAACACGGCTGAAAGAAAGGAAAGAAGAGTGCAAGTGAGGAAGAGAGTGAGAAAGGAACCAAAAAAAGAAAGAAAGCGACTTATACTTTTTCCTTTTAAACAACTTTCCACTTGGCTTTCCTTTATTTCACTTTCTCTCTCTCCTCTTCTATATCTTTCCCTCTTTCATAGTTAATTAAATAACCCACAGCCGATTCACTACTGCACATAATTTCTTCCACGACTCTTGTGCAAAATGCACAATAACCAACCCTTCTTGACTGATTATGGTAAAATCTGCACGACGTGTGGATCCATCGCGCTCGCTGTCGTGAGTCCCTCTTGTCTTTACACATTCTATTCTCAATTCATTTTATGGCCCAAGAGACTTATTTTCATGATCCGAGTAAGTGAATATTTTATTCGTTTTAAATTGCAGTCCGGAGCTTATTTTCTTGTAGCCGTTCTCCTGCGATCCTTTCTACATGGTGAGACACTAGCCTTGTTTGAAACCGTGCCTACCTACGTTCCAGCTATTTCCGTGAGAGACGTTTTTTCCTACTAATACTATTCTACCTTTTTGACCAAGAAAGTTTTTGAACTAATATTTTGAACGGGTCGTGTTTCTTTTCCATTATTTCTTTTGTAAAGTTTTTGGTCTGTGGGTTGAGTACTGTGGCGTGCGCTTGGAAACCATACAGAAACTTCATTCTGGTACAGACAATATTGTATAGACTTTTGGCTTTTATTCATTCAAGATTTCCTTATTTTATAGCTCAATATCACCTCTCTGCTTTCCATCTTCAATGCTGGACTCTCCTCCGTGATAACAATTGCCGTGATATTTGTAAATTTCAAAAGTTTCAATGCCATGAATCAAGAAGGGTGTCGAAACGCCACAATCCCCAACACTTGTCACTGTGACATCATAGCATACTCCCCAGCATTTCCAGCAGGTATGTTCCATTTTGATAGTTTTAGTATGTATTTTATATATAACTGTATTTTCTATTGACACAGATAAGACAGCTATATTTGAGACTTCTGGATGTCAAGTTGGAATTTGGGTTCTCAATGGATGTTTAGTACTTTTGACCCTGACCTCGCTCATTGCAATATTCCTTTCGGTGTTTCTCTGCAGGCTTCTAGATGAGCTAGGAGATTAGTGTTGACGCCACACATGCATTTTTTGCAATAACCATTCTTTGACATTTGAAGGTGCTCCTTAGACATTTTTAACCAATCTAATGCGTTTGCGATTCAAATGAGTTTTAAAAAGACATTAAAGGTTACCTGTTCCTTAAGTGTATTTCTTTGGATTAACAATGTTTCTGAACAAAAAGTAGGTGTGTAGAATAATACCTACCATTGCATACTTTCAAACGACTAATTATTAAAGGTTTGTGTAGTGATAACATTGCATGCAGACAATTATTTTGTATTAATCTGTGTAATTATTTATCAAAATAACGTATAAAATGGAGACATTTCCTCCGATATTTGGGAGTCAATTTAGCCGCAGCATTTCAGAAATAATCAATGACACTGTCAAACCATGGAGATTTAAAAAATACGTATCTATCTTGTACCAAACGTTCAAAGTAGGTTGTACCTAACCTTGACTTTGCAATAAATTCTCTTTCATTATGAATCACTTTGTGATGGGAAAAGTGAGACGGTCAAGTCGTGTATTTTTGCATACTTTATTTACAACTAAACAATAGGTTCATCATGTCGACTATAGCATAAGCCCAAGAGCTTCTTGTATTAATCCAAATGTATCTCCGACACTGGACATCGCCATGGGAGTGATGGAAGAAGTGAGCTTACTCCATAGTTTTAGCTGTCTTGCACCATAGCTCTTGTTGCATTTGGTACTTAAAGGCTTGGTGAAGCAAGGATTCATTTCCTTCAATGACAATGAACATTGGTCACTGAGGTCACCGGATTTCTCCGATGGATACCATTCCGAAACCACTGACTCTGAATATTCCGCTCGACATTGACTATCCTGAGACCAAAGTGCTTGGATTATCTTATTTTCCCCGTCTTCGATGCTATCCGCCTTTCCTACATTGATGTCCAGTGGGTTGAAAGTGTCGTTGTTTGTAATTTTGTGCAAGAGAAAGTGTCCCGTGCCTGAGCTGCAGGTGAGGGGATGTAAGTCATTCATGTCAGTCCAACTTTGCGAATGTCTGCAGCGGCCGCAATTTAATTTGTAATTTTTGAGTCCCTCGAAATCCTGGGATGAAAGTGAAGTTGTGTTTGCAAGTGATCCAGATAAAATCCCTGGTTTTTGCCTGTGCAATTTAAGTGTTAAAGTTTAAAGGCATTAAGTCTTTCAAATAGAATTTAAACATTGTTCTTACTCCTGACAGTCAGTTCCTTTTCTGCCATTGTCATTCTCCTGAAGACTTCCCATTCTGAGCATGGCCTCATAAAACTTGTCATTTATGTCTGTATCATCACTAGCAGAAACCTTATGTGAGTGGGTCATCAATTGCATGATTTGAGGATCATCAGGCAAAGGAGCTGAGGCAGAGAATGACGTAGAAATTGTCAACGGATTGTTCCGGTTGGGTTCAGTCCCTTGGTAATGTTGCTCTAAATTGTCATAGTGCATGAAAACAGTGAGGTTGGAGCGGTTCCTCAATACCACTGCTACTGAATGCCAGTCCAAGCCGAAGACTGAATGGTACCAGTCATCAGGTTGGCCATAGGTAAAATTGTAGGTCAAAGCATGTGTCACATAATCACTGAAGAGTTCATCTGGAAACAGAAACAGAAAAACAGGACCTACATTAGGAAAGACAACGCATATAAGCACTTGTCATCACCTACCATTGATACGGACTCCAATGTGTTCCTTCTTTACACTTTTAACGTTGTAATGTGCTCCCCGCAATGTGTTGAAAAAGACTGCAGTGTCGTACTGATTACCGCTAGTGCTTGGGATTACGCCATAACTGCAACTAAGCTGCAGTGGATTGTTCAATAGGACAGAATTCATTGAAATACTTCCTCCAGTGTTTGACGTGGGATCATTTTCCGTAGGGATTGTCTGATTCCATGACGTTGTCAGTCTGGAACGGAGCATAGGGTATAAAATGTTGACCGCAGCCGTTCCGGAACCAGGTCCTTTGGATGAGGTAATCGAAAACATTTTTGACGAAGAGATGCCACACGACCCCTCATTCGTCAGTGAGTAGTTGGAGTATATTTTGTCCTCCCAGTCTAAGTAGCCATAGCCACTTGAGACCTTGTGCTGAGCCGACAGCTCCATGTTTTTCCAACTGCCAAAAAACTGATGGAATTTGTGCTTTCCGGTGGCAGTTTGGAACCTGTCTTCATCTTCAAACATTAAAACTGGAGAAGTCAAGTCGTTTGACCCTGACCACTTCCATTCTAGCTCAGTTTTTCGGTTGTTCAAGTAGGAAGCAAGCCACTTTCTCATTCCGCCCCAACCTCCACCCTCTTCCATTTCCTCATCCTCAGTCGCTTCAAGTGTGTCATGCGTATTTTCCGTCATTCCCACGTAACTCACTGTCACGTTGTGAGATACTTGGTTCCCCAGATCGTATTTTAGTTTGTAGAAAGCTTTAGAATGATTTTGGCTTCCCTGCCAATCATACCCTGTCTCAAAATGAACTTCTGGAAGACTTTGATCTCCATCAGCTTTCAGCGTTACCTGCGTTTTACAAATTTTTCGAAATTATGTACGAACTTATATTGAAACAGAAGATACCTCGAAATTGCAGGTCCGCGTAAAATTATAAACAGTTTCTCCCGTTGCCTGTAATTGTTGTGGACCCAAATTTGCTCCGACAAGTGAGAGTTTTACATTTGATTGAAAATCTGTGTCCAGGTTTTCACAGAAAAATTCTCGATGGGTAAATCTGAAAGTCTTGACTAGAGAGAGGTCCTTCTCGTAGAATTTATCAGCCAAACTGTCCTTGGTAATTTTATCAACTTGAGAGATCTTCCACATGGATTCTACAACAAAATCTGCCGAATGTGGCTTTTGGATTGTTAGCCAGTTTCCAATTGTCATATCAGTTGTATGTGAAAGGCTCGATGTCCAACTTTTGTTGTAGAAGAATTGAGTGTGATATCCCAAGTAGTATAACTGCTCGGGGTCACCAAAAGCGTAAGTGATTTCTAGATTTGGATGCTTTTCTTCGTGAGGGAGCAATTCTGCAGAGATGTTGCAACGATACGACTCATCGAAAGCTTTAAATTCAGATCTAAAAGGCATAGATTTTTGTTAAAATGTATACTTTTGTTAGAATTTGCAAACTTATCTACTTCAAATTGTAGCGATAGTTTGGGGGTGGTACAACTTCGAAGCTCCTACTGAGCAAGTTCGTTAAGGACTTTTGAGGTGGTTCGCCATCCATTCTAGTCAGAGAAGATGTGGCATAAAACGTGTAAACCGGGTCTTCGTCGTTGATCTCTCCCAAAGTCAGATTTGCAGTGAAATGCTCAATTTGTTCATTACTTCGAATCTCCGTTGGCCATGAAATTTCCCCAGTTGTTTTAGTGCTTTCCCTTATATGATTCACCAACACAAAAGACAGCATGGTCTTATCAATGTCAACTTTGAGGTCGTACAGTCCATAAATTGCAGAGGCAGCGGACAAGAGTTTGACCGGATACTTCCCTGAATACAGTGTTAAAGACTTTTGTAAATATGACTGCTTGGTGGTGGTTGCCTGCAAGTCAATTGAGTACTTCCTGGATTCCACATCATTTCCGTTCTTGAAAGTCAACCTGTAAGAAAAGTCATGGTAAATTAGCGCAAAACCCGTCTTTCCGTTAAAGGGCTTACAGAAGAGGAGGAAATTTCTCATCTCGTTCCAAAATATTTATCTCTACATTTTTATATGTGAACCATGACTGTGGGGTGTTCACAAGAAGGATCCCGTTCATCTCTAGATTAACGCCGGGTGGGAAGGCTGATATGGATCCTTCATACTTTACAGTGTCTTGAGAAATTTTCACAAGTTTGTGGTCCATTTCGTATATTAGTTGGCGTGTGACTTGCACCTGCGCAAACATAGTGAACAATCAATGATGAATGAATAACCCCACATGACAGAATTATACCTTCGTATACACATGGCATTCAGGGTGTGGTTTGCTGTTCTGGTTTAAATGATAACTCATATCTGTTCTCATAAGTGCAGTATGAAGACGAAGGCCCACGTCAACGGCGTTGGAGGTGCGTTCGTTTTTATCGAATGCAACTGCAATGGTCAGCTTGTTGTCTCCAGGAAGTAAAACTATTGAAGTTCCAATCACTAACTTTTTCACTGAGAAACATCGATGTTCCTTACCTGTAACGTTTTGAAACGTGTTCTTGATTTGGAGACAGGAGGAGTCATCATAATGCACTAAATGACGGACTTCAAAAGCTTTAGATGATTGATCCTTCAACACTCCAACAATTTTTGTAACATCTTCGTAAACTTGATCACAGCCTGAGTCTGTTCTGGCAATGTCTCTGTAACGATGATGAGTCCCGCTTATATTGAAGTCATACTGAGGATACTCCGACATCCTAATGTCTGCCTTCACGGCAATTTTTGATGTTAGCTCCCAACCTTCCCGTTGTTCTATAGGCACATAATGAATTTTCAATGACGGTTGCAAAGATAATTCATAGTCTTACCCTCCTTCAAACTTTGTAGTTGTTGATACTTTTTATATGCCTCAAAGTTTCCAGCCACTGTCTCCCAGACCTCTCTTCCATAAGCCAACTCAAACATACCGACGAATTTTGGGTTATCATTGACCGTATCGATGATATTGACATTTGTTTTAAAGCCAATTTTCCCGAGCATCTCGTTTTCAGCCTCAAAAGAACCATTAACCACACCCATTTCTGATCTGACGATTTCCGTGGTGAAAACTTCAAAAATTGCGGATTCTCAGTTATCCGTCAAATTCATCCATCGTTCATTCTTAATTTGTTACCTTGGACTTGGGAGTCGAGAGCCCTGTGAATGCCTTCACTCTCTAAAACCAAACTGTGAATCCGGGCGCTTTCTTGGGGTTTGTCATACCCTGTCTTTGATAATTCCCCATGCAAGATTTTGATTGTTTCATATCCTGAAAATGGTGTCCACAAGCGAAGCCCGAATTGTCGACGAACCACTTCACTCCGGCTCTCCTCCTGCTGTAAGCAAGTTAGTAATGATATATAGAAGTTTTGAAACTTACTGTATATGTAGAAAAATTGGAAGGCGTTGTAGTCATATTTTTCTCATTGTACAAACGAAGGCCCATTTTAGCCCCGTCCTTTGATCCCATCAGAAGTAGATAGTGGCTACTGTGATTTGTATGCTTGAAGTTTCTTTCAAGTTGTACTGCAACATTTGAAAGTTTAACCATGTCTTAATTAATTTTAGTACCAACCTGTCAACTCCATGTCATTTGAGGGGGACGAAAGTGACAACTTTACTCCTTTCTTAGAACAGCCTTTGCTTAGTCCTACCTTAAAATCGTACGATTTGCCAACAACGTCTTTCTCCCCTTCAGGATACAGTTTGATATTCATGGAAGTATTTTCTTCTGAAAATTATGATTATAACAGCTTCATAATCGCCATAAGTCATTGTGTAATAATAATACCTTCGCGTAGAACGTGGCCCTCCAAGTATATTGATGGAATGTCGCAGAATACGTCGCCAAGGATGTACAGGGGCAACTTGCTACGACTAAACAAAATATTTTGAGAGTATCTGACCGAACAACTT
>JAQIWU010000319.1:0-28457 GCA_034696445.1 Isotomiella minor
GAATTAGAACCAGGTGAAATTGTCTCACCCGCACCCGTGGCGCAACCCTCAGCTGGAGTCAGAAAGTCAGTCGATTCAGAAGAAGTCGAAATCATTGGTGTCACCGTAGCCGCCGTAGCGCCAACGCCAGGACCATCTAGGCCCACGCGAAAGTCGACGAAAAGGCGTAAGTCTAGTGTAGCCTATTCCAACGTTCAGCAAGCAGTCCATCTCGCTAAAAAAAGAATTATCGAAGGGAGACTTGACGCATCCTATAATCAGTCGACCATGCAGAGGAGTGCTATACAAAGTCATGCCATACGGAGGGTGAAGCTGAAGCAACAAAAGCCTCGCTACTTCGCACATCCACAAGCTGCCGCTTTCATTGCCTCTACAGTACAACGACAAGCATTTCCCACTCGGCGGCGATGGTCACCAAGGAAGAAGAACATTCAAGATCGGAGCGCACCTACTCCAATATTTGTTTTGGATAAGGAGTTAGGACCGCAACGTCCTCGACCTCCGCAACCGAACTTTCCCTTACCTACGGTTCAAGTCTTTCCTGAGGCACCTAATTTTATTAACGCTGCTTCAGATTCCGCTTCAAGTAAAGCGCCTGGTTCCTTACGCCCAATAGTCATCGATGGAAGTAACGTAGCTATAAGGTAGACAATTAATTCCATGTGTTCCAAGAAATAAGGCAATGTTTCTGTCGTTTTACAGTCAAACGCGGGATAGACGCTTTTTCTGTAGAAGGATAAGGATTTGCGTTGATTTCTTCAAGAAAAGGGGGCATGAGGTTAAAGTCTTTGTTCCACAGTGGCGCCGAAAGCCTAAGGAATCCATCGACAGTCACATTCTGGAAGAACTAGAAAAGGAAGGACTGATCGTATTTACGCCGAGCCGGGAAGTGGGAGGACGCAGAATTGCTTCTTACGATGACATGTAATTTGACAAATAGAAAAAATGCTGGTAACTGGTGAACAATGAATTTTGTATAAACCTTAGGTACATAGTGCAGTATGCGGCTATGGTTGACGGAATCATCGTCAGCAATGACCAGTTTAAAGATATCTACGAGCGAAATGTAGAATGGCGTAGTACCATTGAAAACAGGTGTGTATTTTAATTCAATTCGTCGTGTTTTCATAGATTTCAAATTTCAATTGATGTCTTTTTACAGGCTTTTACAACCTACCTTTCCAACGGACGATTGTCTCATGTTTCCACAAGACCCACTTGGAAGAAATGGCCCTTCGCTGGAGCAGTTTCTTCGGTTTTAATTTCTCACTCAGTTCTACGTATTCAGTACAATTCCTGAACGTGTCAGGGTATAGCTTATTTAAATTATTTATCGGTATTTACGGATGATATAATTGTAGCGTCTTACGACGAAGGCGAATTATTATGTGTAAGCGCGTAATTAATGACAATCACTTGTCAAATACATTATGTTTTGGTTTGTATTGCGTCAATTTTGGAATTTCTTCCTAGCCTTTATTCATGACCTGTGATTAATGTTACAGATTACTTAATTGTAAACACACACGCAGTGCAGAGATTCACATTGCTTATTTTTTGCTTCACGATGATACATAAATAGCTTTCTATGTAATAATGATATCCTCGAAAATATTTTTGCAAACATTTGTGTCCAAATACAAACTAATGTTAAGAAGAGATTTGTAATTTCACATTTTTGATTGATATACGTTGTCTTGTCTGTCGTAAGTTAAGTTTGGACTTGAGTCGTGTTCGACTATTTTATTTCAATAAATTATCAATTATTAATCTGTGTCGACTCGTGTTCAGCTTCCTCGGGGATTTCTGCTTGGTCCACCTTTGGTCGTCGCATTAACGCAGGCCTTTCTCCAACGGACTCCGACCTTTACTTGACATGTCCCATTCCCATTATTTGACATGCTTTATCATGACCCCTTATCACTTATCGTCATCAAACTGTATCAAAAGCGATTCCATTATGCACAATCCATGAAGCCACAAACGCATCTCACATTGCCTCCTCATTTTCCAAAGAGCTCTCTGCTCTCTTGTTTTCTAAAAGTGAACTTTTCGATGCCAGAAAAAGAGCATGTTGCTTGCTTCAAGCCCAGCTGCTTACGTAATTTAGCTAAATTGCCTTGAAACTCTTTTTGTGGCCACCCTTCTTCATCGTTTAATTTTCTTGTGGACGATTTCTGGTCCAGGTCGCTAACGGAAAACTACAAATGGTCGAAAACTGCGTTCTATTCAAAAGGTAGATTTTGAGGAAATCTTTTATCTCAGGTTTACACAATTTTGTAAAAAAAATCAAGCAATTCGAGGCAGGAGTACGGAGTGGAGAGTAGCAAGGTCATCACCCCCGAGGACAAGAAAGTAATGACAAACAAACAATTTTCGGATCATTGAGTACATTATTTGTGGGTCACATTATAGGTTCGCCAATGTCTACTCAACAGGCAGACAAAGGAGGAGACATCAACAAGTCAGCAATAACAATAAATGAAACTGCACAAGCAATCTCGTCAAATATCATTTGCCAAGACACGGACAGGGGTCAAAGACGGTTCTTCTACTTCCCAGCCCTAGAGGAGAGGTACCCTTTGGGGGAAATTCAAGCTGCGTCAACTGCAAGGGGTCCAGAAATCCCAGGTGAAGATTTCGCGGACTTGCCCATCAGATTCAGACACAATTTGGCTGATCTCATCGACTCCTTAGATGTTGAATATGAACGATGATTGATATTCCTTGTTTTGTCTGTCGTAAGTTAAGCTCGGACTTGAGTCGTGTTCGACTATTTATTTCAATAAATTATCAATTATTAATCTGTGTCTGACTCGTGTTCAGCTTCCTCGGGGATTTCTGGAATGTCATCTTGCATCTGCTGTTCCTCATCCGAGTCTGGAATGTAGATAATCTCAGCTTGGTCCACCTTTGGTTGTCGTATTAACGTAGGTCGTCCTCCAACCGACTCGGACCTGTACTTGACATGTCCCATTCCCATCATGGGCGTCTTCGTCATAAGAAAGTTGTCACTTTTGACCGACCCCAGGTCAAACGAGTGCGAGGCGGAGTCCTCACTACTATGAAAGCTTAGACTTGGACGCGGCGAGGGTGATCTGAGTCCCAGAGTTTTGGAACTACCACCGCTACCTGAAGTGTGAATTACGTTCAAGGTAACGACACCATTTGGAAGGTGTAAATCTACTGTGCCAGTGTTCAAGTCTGCGGGCATACTACATCTAGTACTAATACCTGCTGCTGCTGGGGCTTCCTTGATCGTCGCACAACTTCCCCCACTGGCATCGGTCGAGGGTTTGCTGTCGGAACTGGAACTGGATTGGGAAGATGGTCCAGCTTCGCTGGTTCCACCAACCTCGGAGATTGACGCTACGGACGTGGTCGTGCTGGTTCTTTGCAAGTGATGATGATGTCGACTGGCGAACTGTCCTAAGATCGATGGACGAGGGTTGTTTGGTAAAAATGGGGAAGAGGAGGAATAGTCGATGGACATGGTTTGCCTTACAAGAGGGACTCGGGACTTGAACTTTGGAAGGCAGGATGACCTTCTTGCGGCTAAGACTGCGGGTTTTGGACTGTGGGCTTTAGGAGAATCGCCACCCTCTTCTTCGTCAAACAGATTGGGGGCTGAGGGACATCTTTGCATGTCCGATGAATCCTCCTTTGAACTTGATTGTCGCACAGTCCTGTAATAACTTGTTAAACTAACATTCATTATGGGAGTACTGATTGTACCGTGAAAAGCGTCTAAACGTTTCTATTAGATGCCTCTTGTCAAAAATGTGAAGATTATGGATGGCCTCGGACGATAAATGTTCACTGGTCTGTGTGCCCACGGTTCGGTAGTCCGCATGGGGTTTGGGAACCCGTGGCTTCGTGATGATGGGAAATGGCATACTCACTTCCTCCGTCGGAACAAATGCTGAAAAATATTCAAGGCTCTAAAGTGGTAAGGTTAATACTTGATGTACTCACCTGCAGGTCCTACTTTGGCAGCGCTATCCCTTGCTTCAAAAGTCATGACACAGGCAGCCACAATGATGAATCCTAGAAAGAAAGAACAATAGAAATACATGAGGCGCAATGAGATCGGGATTAGGTGATTTGAACAAACCTCCAACCCCCATAACTATTGGCCCTGCATAGGATAACTTGCTAAATTTGACGTTTGCCCCCCGTGCGTCTTCATAGAAGTATGCACGACCACCTTCAGCCATTGCAGTTCCATTGTTTGTGAAGACACCGTCGGACTCAAATCCTGAAAAAGTGTGCACAAATCATTATTACCAAAAGTAAGTCGGGTCTTGAAGCACGCCTCTCTGGTAGTTTTGCAATTTCATGCCTAACTATGTATCTGTAGAAGTTGGACAGAATGAAGAAAAGGTAGGGGCGTTTGTTTCAAGCTGAGAGACAAATCCTAAGCTGATTGGCATCATTTTGATCCTATAAGTCCGGCGGACAGGATATCTCATTAGATGGAATAAAGCCTTCTCTCAGTCAAAAATCTTCTCTTGTCGGCTTATCATTACATGTACCAACGTTCACGAGTTCCTATGATAAGGGACAGATGAGTATAACTAAAGTACTTACCCAAGTAGGACATGACTCCTCCCGCAGAGAATAAAACAACTCCAATGACCAAGGCTTGGCAAGCATGCCATAAACAGTTTGGAGGCATTTTCCCCCGCATTCCCTGCATATTTGAGATATAAAGCAGTTAGTATAAACCCTTTCTGTATTTCATTAATCCTTGACGAGCGAAGTGATTAATAATCATTATCATTTATATCCCTCCCGTCAACTTCCACAGGAGTTTGCAACCCACAGTATAGTAGGGACAGTGGGTTGGTGAAAGCAAAGTTTCACGAACGAGCCAGAAAACATAGGAAACACAAAACAGACAAGACAGTATTTGACAGTTCGAACGTATCTTCTCGAACAACAGTATATATAGCGTCTGCTGTAGTAGATATTAGTCTAATTGTTAGATACAAAACAAACACAATTTAGTTCCCAGTCCAATAAAGGAAGTGCAAAAGTTGAAGACAATTCACTTTCTATGCATTAATTGATCAGACACAACAATCAAACATTTAACAGAACATTTAAGCGTCTCTTCTGCCAAACATTTTGGCGGATCTTGGTTCTTCTGATCAGATCCGGATTGAACTTTTCCCGTCATGTTTACTCGAACCCGGGGACTTTAATGCTTGTTCATTCTGTAGTGACCAGTCAAACTCTTTAATAATGGATGCATTTGTGAAATGCACTTTTCACTCTACCAAACGAATCTAATACGAACGAACCCTTTCAACTTCATTATGATTACGTGCTTGGGGGAAAGTGAGTTCACTCTCGCTAATAAGAACTTTACACTTATAGCATCATGATCATCATCTCGGGTTATATATTGCTAGATTAGTAGGATTGTGTCGTTCAAAACTTTCACTTACTTCCCACCCTTCGAGCAAAGTCGTCTTTGCCCTTTCCATCATGTTTTTGGATGTGATGACTTTCTCCTCTCCAAATATTGACTCAGAGAAAAGTAAACGTCCCCAGCTAACAAGCTTAAAACTAAATTTTCTGCAAAGCACTTCTTCTTGAGACAAACGCCAGAGTTCCTCCGTTCCACTACTTTGACATTTCTGAAAAAATTGAGTTAACTCTGCTACACACTTGCTTAACTCTCTCAATTCCACTCACTCTTTCACACTCCAGGGACGCTTAATCAAAACAGGTTGCTGCTGCTGTTGCTTTCGGCTTTCTCCAGTGGGAGAGAGGCTAAACTAATTTCATCCCAAAGCTGGCTAAGCCAACTTAATGTTAAGCTCTGCCAAACGTGGTCTTAACCTGTGACAGCTTTATTCCTTTCTGTGTGAAATGTGAAATGTAGCCCTCTCTTTTCCGTCTATGTAAGTGTCTTGGAACAAGTGTTTGTTTATTAACCGGTCTACTTCAACCCGAATGACATAGCAGCATAGCATATTCGATTATTAGATAGGGCAATAGAGAAAGCGTGTAACTCCAACCCGTCATTTAATGTTTAAGGAAGCCAGGAATGAATGAGGAGGAGGAGGAACGGAATAATTGATCCAATTGAATGTAAAATTAACCAGTAATACTAAAATGATGGTCTTTACGAGTGTGAGTATGGGCTTTGTTGCAGTAAAATCAATACGACACCAATTTTGAACTCAAGTTGCTCCTCTATTATTTAAATGAAGGTTGCTCAATAAGCGTTTTGTCTATTGGTGTCTATGAATGTTTTGTCAAGCACTTCGCGTTTATAGTTGGGTGAGGACGGACATTCTTCTGGGCATTAAGGTGCATAAGGTATCATGTTATTACACATTTAGTTTTATCTGCATGAACACCCCTGCTGTTCACTTAACACGCTTTCTCCTGCTCCAGTGTCCCACGTTGTAAAATAATGAAGTCTTTATTAGATTAAATAATGTCTCTGTAAAGTGAAAGTTTATTCACACCGCAGAAAATAAACGACGGCAAAGGAACAACAGGTGTTCCGCATTTGCAGCAGCTTCAAAACTATTTATTTAAGGAAACTCACAAAAACTTTCACCTACAACTAGATGGAATGGAAAGCCAGCGATTCCCCCGAGATTTACTAATGGAACAGGAAATAAACTCTTTGTACACAGAAATGTGAAGTTCGCAAGCAGGAGCCTCCTCTTCTCGATCATGAGAGTAATATTTTGTGGTGTGATTGCGTCTTTTGTATTCCCTCCCCTTTCCAAAGCTTTCACTTTCTCGTTAGATGTTACTCGGTACAAACTTTCTCTTTTCTCAGAGCATCCTCTAGACATATACCAGTTCAGTTCGACTCGTTTTGTAGGGTGACACTGGTTGCACACACTCAATCTTCCTCCACTCACCGATGATAGATATCGCACCAGAGCATATCCATAATGTATCTGCTTTCCCCGAAATTGTCATTTTCTCTTACACGAGTGTCTCCCAACGATTCGCCCTTTCCGTGTTCACAAGGAGAATATAAAAAGCGCCTGAGTTTAGTTTGGATAAAGCCTCTCTTTCCTTCAGTTTGAATTTTATGCAGGAAGAAAGGTAGTCAAACGAAATGCGTATTTTATTTGTGACGAGGAAGAAGATGATGCACGCGGTAGTGAAAGTATCCTCGCTATATCACTCTGAAATACCTTCAGCTCTTTATTGCATATTTTTACGACGAAGGGAAAGAGAAAGCGAAAATATCTACATTTATGGAAGGAAAAAAATGGGGAAAGTATGTAAGAAAAGTAGGGATTTGTTAAACCTAGAATGAGGTGCAGAAGCAACAGAGTATTATAACCCTCTTTGATGGGGACATTGATTAATGGGATTATAACTAACTATACTTAAGGGACGTATACAATGGGTAGTCGAGCAAAGAAACGACAACCCGGTTAGAAGAGAGAATGGCATCTCTGAATTCCCCGGAAGTATTATACAGAATGATACTTTGCGTGCAAATAAATCAAGATGGAGAAGAGATGTTGGTAAAAGCTTGGAAGGATGTTTTAATAAACGCTATTGTAGGAGAGAGTCTTCCTTGGCGTTAATTTATTAACTTTAATCCAGCAGAGAGTGATTCCTTCTCTTTCTACCATGAATGTGATGACATATGTCAAGTTTCTTGAGCATTTTCTCTGAATTGGATGAGACAACAAAAATAAGCTGCTTTGAAAATGAAAGACAAATTGCGACGGTTAATTAATTAGAGTGAAAGCAAACAGTACACAGAAGACCATCAGTAATTACAGGGAAGAAAATCTTTCAGACCCAACAACGGCCTATTCAAGTCGTTAAGAAGAAAGAAATCTGACATTATCCGCATCTGGATACTTTCTCCTCTGGACAAATAGCAGAAAGAAAGAGACACATTCTTGTATTCAAATGGTAAGCCCTTTCCAGAGCAATGGAGATAAAGCAGCAGCTGCAATCGACGAGAACGAAATGTATTTCTCTCCAACTCTTCTCCACTTTTACCATAGGGTCGCTTTCACATTTCATTTCCCTCACTCAAGTCCCAGAAATACTGTGTAAATGCCTCTAGGTACGCTAGTACTAGAGAGTAGAAGCAAATTCTCATAAGTGGAACAGGTTGGTTGAACAGTAGTCAGCAAACTACTAAACTTTATGGTTTCTACAAATGCTAATTGAAATAGAGCTTATGAAAAATTTACACTTCTTTCCACCTTTCCCCAGAGCCCCATATATGAACAACTTCTCGCTCGCTCGACCTGGGCAAGATCAACTTAGCGTCTATTTTCAGCCTTACTTCTCTCTAATTACAAATTAATACTTTCTCCATCCAGTTCACTCTACCAGTCACCCCAAGGAAAAGGAAACTAAGGAGGTTTTAAATAAATTTTTCAGTTTGTCTTGAGGTGTGTGGAATTTTTAATGAAGGTTGGGACCGTCATCGCCATTTACTTATTTAAACTTTCGACATCGTTATAAAAGCTAGATAAACAATTGGTCACGCAACATTTATAAAGAATTTTCAGCAAAAGCACGAGAAAAAGGTAGGCAGTTAAGGCTTAGAAAAGAGAAAGCAATGGTCTGTTCATGCAGGTTGTCAGAAGATCTTGCAGTTAACATTTATCCTCAAACTGTCACTCTAGTCATTTGTGCACACTTAACTAAACTACCTTGCATTTTAAAGCTGCGTGATTATTAATTCAATAAGAAAAGCAATGCGCACTTTCACATTGCCAAGTTAGTTTTAGCCAGCTAAGGAAAAACATTATTGGAGCACTTGATCCAGAAGAAAAGAGTCACCTGAATATTCCACATTACTGGGGGATTATGTTGACGTTTATGATGTCGTCTATGACGAGTTGAGGTAGTCAAACTCCATCGTCTTTGAGTCTGAATTCTTCGACCCACCCTATACAACCCACTACCTCCCTATTCAATAAAAATGACAAGGTCAAAGCCAAATGGTGGTACATATTAATTGCGAATACAAACATTTCAAGTCAACTATGTGGGCATAATACAAAATAAGCAACGGAGGCTGGTGGTACGTTACTTTACTTGGTTCTTCCTCTGGTTCCCTTCCAGTGGAATCAAATTCAATTATTGAATTCAATTTTGTTTTCATATCCTACGCATTCAGTTTGCAGTTCGTTTCTTTGAGATGAGATGAAAGGAGGGATAATATTCTAAAGAGATTGCAGGACTAAGATGCTGAAGTACACAAGTAGGGGTTTCTTTGCTTTTCAATCGAATTTTGTATACTCCGCAAAAGTAAAGTGTGGTGAAAGTGAAAGGGAGCAATGTGGTTGCAAAACTGCTATACAAAGAAGAAAAGGAAACGACGAAAAGGGTCTTTTCCTGATGCTTGAAGAAGCTTACACATGTATCTAAGGGGTTTGCCACATTCTTCATGCTCATGTATTTGTATATTTCAACAACAGCAACCCTTTTCTTCTTCTTCCTGCTTTATGTAGCTTACATAAAAGGTATTTACAGTTTTGTTATTTAACCCTAAAAATTCTTTATTCCTACGGAAATTGCTGTGTAACTTCATTGCGCAGGGTTAAATAAGGATGTAAGAAAGTGAAGAAAGTCGTTGTAACCTCAATCGTATCTATGTCCTATGTTTGAGTACTTTAGAATTTCCCAGTCAAATCTTATGGTGCCAAACGGACACTTTGTACTTCCTGCTGAGTCCGTTTATTTAACGCGTTTTACAGGTTTAGGAATAAGATAAAATTGCACCAATTCTTGCTGTGTGCTAGTCTCGTCTTGAGAGTGATACTTAAAGACAAGTGTTGGCAACGAATGTGGTATTTTTATTTGTGTTGGAGAACCGAGTTTGATTTTCAGTTCTCGATCTACACCGTAAAGGACATTGATGGTTTAATAAAAGAGTAAACTCAAGTGTCAAATTTGCTTGGTCAGATTATGGGCTCAATCAACCACAAATATGTGTATTATAAAAAAGCAGAGACAACGTCCAAATTACAGTAGAGCGAAGTGAAGGGTGACACCGACATTAATATTCTTACCAAGTCCAGTTGTTCCATACTATCGACTCGGTTGTTAGGGGGAAAGGAGGACGCCGCAAGGATTTGTCTCCTTCTTCCTCGGTCCACATTAAGTGCTCTGGATATGCCTGGTGTAATCATGGTGTTGAATTTAAATCCTCACTTTCACCACGTTTGTGCAAGTCTGACACTTGAGGTCAAAATTAGTAAAAATTGCCACACGTATTGGAGCAGTGGCTCATAGTTTATGAAGAAAGATGTTGTCTTTCCACTCCTTTATGTGTTTTCCTTTCCAGCCTTTTAATAAGCAGGCGATTTCGGGCTTTTCACTCTGGCTTACCACAGTCCCCTTTCATTTCTTCATTGTGGAGTCTTCATTTTGAAGTGGTTTTTCATTTCAATTCACGAGGCTTCAAAGGAAAAGGCCCGAAGAAGGATCACTTCTTTTTAGCAAATGGAAAGGCCCAGCTTCATCCATCCAACTTCCTCGGTTTGATTCAGTTCAACGATAACAAAGTCAACAACCAAGTACTTTTATTCCTGCCTAGGCAGCACCCATGGTGAAAGCAGTGCTGAATGCAAACAGAGTGCAGTAAGTAAGTACAGAAGAAGAAAGAATATTAGCCTTTCACTCTTTGCTTTAGGGCATCTCATTCTACCCAACTCAACAGTCTGTCTTCCTTCATCAGCCAAGTTTTAATTGGAGTTTGCTTCCACTTCATCTTCTCTGTTTATCTGAAATAACAAAAGTGAGTGAAAGAAAGTTGCTATAACAAAGAAAATAAACCGGTAAACCAGAGTAGTTATAAAGGTTGCTTATGTCAGACAACTCAAACCAGTTGACAGGGGATCTCTTTGACTTGTTGTTTGAAGACAAAACTGAATGTATGCAGGGTGGTTGCCTTAGAGTTCAAATTAGCTATTTGTCTAAAAACTTCAGGGGTAGATTTTGAGTTAGAATCTAAATTCTCTTTAGCATGTTTCAAAGAAGATGCAAAAGTTTAGATGAAATTCGTCTACTGTTTGAGAAGCATCATTCTGCCAATTGGGGGACACACACGGATACGACGAAAACATCAAGCAGCTACCATTAATAGCAATGACATGGGAATGGAGTCTTCGGATGAGAATCGATCACTAAGCAAACCAAATATGAATATGCAAAAGCTCTGCCTCCTCAAGGGAAAAGAAAGTCAAACTTTTTAAGTTATTGAGGTGAGATAAAAGCTGTCAGATGCTGCGTTCATCACTATTTTATATCATTAAAACTAAAATATTCTCAAACTCTCCGTATTGCTGACCCACACTCTATTGGGACTTAAAGTGACTGCCTCAGGGAAACACAAAAGTTTACTTCAAACTTTAAAAATGCAATGGTTGTGGAACTTTCTGGCACAAAGTCAGAACGCCGAGGTTTACATTCTATGGCTTGTCATTAAGATAGGCCAAACTTAATGTTTGACTGCTTGAGGTCGGAGAGAGTGCGACATTAGAAAAAGTCGCTATGGCTAACCAAAAAGTTTTTTAGAAGAAAGCAAAGTGAGGGAAAGCAGAATGGGGTGTTTTATCTTGTGAAATGCACTATTAGCAAAATTGGGCACCGCCACATCTTCCTTTCCAAGGCTCCCCACAGAGACTTTCACCCACCAAAGTGACAGCCATTCGCATATATGCTTTGTTCCTGGCCGTGTAAGATAAAAAGAACTACGAACTGTATTTACTTTCTACTCCCTGAATGGTGGTGCACAGGAGAAAGTGACAATGAGATGTGTCGGGGATTCGATGAAAATTGATGCTGTGTCAAAATGCTACAGGGGACGAAACTGTCTGTGTCTCTCTTTCTCTTTCCTGGTATAGGTTCCCAGAGAGATGCACAATTTAATGGCTTACTCTTCAGTTATAGGGTATTGAATTACACACTCAAGCATTTCGTGAAAGCGTTCTATATTTACGTCAATTCTGGTGAACTCTAGCTTTTTGTTTGTGATGGAAGGGACGGAAGAAACCTTTGGGGCATTTCCCCGAAAAAAACAGCAATATTCACGGAACCATTTGGCAAATTAAGTAATTGAATTTTGACTCACTTTCACTTTATTCCAGTTTAGGACCGACCATTTTCCTCTGAAGCGTCTGCAATGTGGTGTCTCGATTAAATGGAGACACCATTTGTGGAAATGGGAGAATGCAACAGCGTGCTCTTTTTCGTTTCTTTCTTCTTCACCACCAAAGATGAAGTCTCTGGTAAGTGATATATAGTTAACTAACAATGTTGTACAGTGACTTCGTACTGTGCTGACTGGGCACGAAGTGTGGTAAAAGATACACAAACTTTGTGTCTTCAGAGCTTAGATTTCACTTTGCTTGTGTCCACTGTCAGCACATAATTCGTTCAAATGAAGATTTACTAGTGGGATTGTTACCTCACATTAAACTCCATAATTTCACTGTCAATTTAAAATGGAAAGTTCAAAAGACGTCGAAATAAGGTGAACAAATTCTCAAAAGTGAAAGTGCAAATGTGTTGTTGTTAACCATTAGAATGAATGAAAGACGACGACGACGAACCTTCTCCCCATCCCACCACCTCCTCTGACACAATTTGAAGAAAAGAAGACTGATAAATCAGGAGAAAGTTCAGGAACGATGGTGGTTCAAGCTTGAAGCCATAGGCTCCCGTAGAAATTTCCGTTTTGAGTTTGACATGCTCCACTACACACGAAATGTGTATATAATACTTTTGTGTAATGATAATAAGGAAGAAAGTCCCTCAACAGGATGGAATGTGAACAAGCCAAGTCGAACCCTTTAGAGTGAAGCGTGAGTCTCCAAATGAGAAGAGAAACTTTCTCCACGACTGCCTCACCTTCCCTTAGCAGCAAGCTTTCTCTCTTTCTCTCTTACTTGATGCTCTTCTGCAAAATGAGTCCTCTTGAGAAAAACGACAGGGGAGGAATCGACTAGAGGAGGGGAAAGGAGAAGAGAGGTTTCGTTCGTATATATCATCTTCTTTGGATGGAAATGGAATGATATGAAATGAGAAGAGAGCGACTGAGTGGTTGGTCCTCTATTGGTAGAAATGAACGCACGTAAAGCAGTAAGTAATTCGAGTGGATTCCTTTCTTCCTCTCCAGCTAGCTTTCTCTTTTTTTGGAAACCTTACAACCGACGTTCTGTAAAAGTACAAACCTAACCGTATCCAGTTTCAAACTCTACCCACCTGGACAAAGTGGAATGCCCAAGCCGAACGTTCCTTTTTCTTCCTTTTCTGCATATTTGCAGGTGTTGCACTTTTCATCCTCCTTTCCTTTGGCGAAGATGGACTACCCACCTCAGCCCAGCTGCAAGAGACGTTGACTTATTGCCTTTTCTTTAACTGCCTGTGGACACTTCAAGACAGCTTTTGATATGATGTAACATAGCGGACTTCGAATAAGGTCAGCAAAACTCTTTTTAGGGTCATTTTGGCCAAGTCATGCATGCTCAACTGTATCTGTATAATCCTTTTGTCACGCTTTTACTTTAATTCAGGAGAAAGTAGTGTAACTTGAGTCCTTTGATGCCATCATGCTTTATGCATCACTGCAGGTTAGCTTTTAACGTAGCACACTTCATGCGCTTCGAACACTCTTCACTAATTTTTAATGGAAATCGTATGAAAAAGAAAACAGCCTTCTTTCAAAAAGGAAAATTTCCTTCCGTCTGTGTACTCGCTCACTATTAATCCTTTTAACTTCCCTCCGTAGGTATTGTCTATGGCCCACTTTCTTTGTTATGACAAGGCTTTTATTATCAAAGCTTCCAGTTCTATTTTGAAGAATTAAATTTGCACTGCTTCAGAACAGAAGAAATGGGAAAATGTTGTTAAGTGGCTTATCCCTAAAAAATCTTTCCAGTGTGTGACTAAAACTGCTTTCTCCGCCCTTCTGTCTGACACAATGCGCCTGGAAAATGTGGAAGTGAAGAAAAGAAACATGCTATATATGACTTATATGACAACGTCTTTCAATAGAAGAAGAAAGAAAGGGAAGTATCCCCGACATCTTTGTTTGTTGGCGAGGTTTTGACGGCAACATTATGGCAAATGAAATATATCTTGATTTCACGGTAGAATTGCTTGTTTCTTCTAACGTCTTTGCGTCTGTAGAAGTGAAGGTTGGGTTGATTCAATTTTACTTTCTCTTGTCCATTTGGTCCACCACTATACTCTCCAGACCTGGTGGAAACAATTTTCATTCACATTAAAGTAATTGGTTTTTTAAATGAGTCACATTTCCTTATCTACAGTTGAAATTGAATTGAACTTACTTTCATTATCATAGTAAAAGTAAAGGCATGATAGGATTTCTCTTGAGGTTATAACTTGTCGTCGATAACAAAGTATTCGATGGAGGCTGAAAGACTTGAAGGACTTAGAGCTCATCCCTCAGGGTTAGGCAACTTTCAGGATTCAAAACAAAATGATCAATTCGGATTTACATAATTCGCTTTTGTTTGTTGGAGGGGTTTCACAGGCGAGGGAATTTGCATGCATCAATGGACAAATTAATTCCAGCCTGGTTTTGGTTTATGGATTCCGTACACATCGGCAAAATAGGAGTGCCCAAAGGCTTCCGTGAATGAAAATAAACAATCTCTTCCATGGTCGGCCAGCCACCTGGATTAATGACAATATTTTGCAACATTATAGGAGACGTATCATTCTCGCAGCAGTCAAATAAGACGAAACTTTCGCACATTGAACTGCGTACTCTCACTGAGATGTTGAAAGCTTATTGATCGATGCAAGCAAACGTACGACGACGGGGTGAATTTAAAGATAAAATTTTGGTTCAAAATCTATGGACTGACTCAAGAGGACATAGGACAATGCGTTGTGAGATGGGAGACTGGTTGGAGATAGAATGTGAAATGAAACATTCCTTTCCCACTCAGATATCTCTATACTTTCACTTTCACCAGGAGTAAAAACGCTGACACAGTGTGCAAGCTTCTAAATGTGTGCGGTTGAGATCACGCTACATAAAGAATTCTATTAAAAGGGTTTGGACTCGGGACGCATTCACGCGTCCAACAGGCAAAGAGAGAAAGGGAAGAGAAAGGTATAATGTGCGTTTGGTGAAAAAGCGTTGTGTTCCATTGACACTTCGATTACCTTTGCTCTGATATATATCTTTCATAGGAAATCGAATTCATTTCTGGAAGACCCTATTTTAACAGTGACAGTCCAGAGCTTCTATAACTTACAAAATTGCACTGGATATTAAAACTTTGAACTCAATATTCTAAAGAAATAAGACGCAGTTTATCAGTACGGAATAATACCCGAGGCTGTATATTTTTGTTGGTAACGCATGCATATGTAAAGCTTGGAGAAAGTGAAAGACATCGAATATTATTTCAAAGGATTTCGCATCATCTAACAGAAAAGTCGACCAAGACGGGCTCATGAAGAGTAAGAGAGATTGGATTCTAAGCCGGAAGATGGCAAGGAGGTTGGGGAAAGCAAAAATATGGGAAGCCGCACTTTCACCGACTTTCTCTTTTTACCCGTGTCACAAATTCCATGCAACCAAGGTGGTTCACTTTGGATGTTCCACAACTTCAAAAACTAATTTTCAAACGGCACGACATCTACAAACATAGAAGAACCACCCACCAACCTTTCCCCACAGAACAAACAGTCCTTTGTAGTAAAATTTCATTACATTTTACTTCATACATGCAGGTAGAGATAAACAATCTCCCATGGCCCCTGAGGGAATGAAAGTTTTTCTCCGATTGAATGAATCGAAGCGTCCCCTTCTACCTACAGGCATTCCAGCAGGGGAGACTACACAGAAGCCTGGTCAATCTCTTCAATTTTTAAATGGCGTTGGTGGTAGCAGAAGGAAAACAGTTGAAGAGAGTTGAAGTAAGTTTGATGCTGTTAGTTTACGACGTGATATGAGCAGGCAGGGAGTGAATTTGATTGGATTCGGCGAATTCAATAAAACTTACATGACTGTGACATTAGCTAGACTGGAGTGTGTGTGTGTGTGTGTGCAGTGCAACAATGCTCTCTTTTTCTTGTGTCAACTTTACTTTTTTTTCCTTCCACCCGACCATTCACTGGACGGACTGTTTCCCTCTTTCTCCATTAAAGCTCCTACACATTGAGATACGGAATTTTGGTGGAAGACTGGCACTGGCTAACTAAGGCAACCCAAAAAATAAAATAAAATGAACCAAGTCCTTCTCCTACTTCACTTCCTTTCAACTTGAGTGTTTTTTCTAAACGAAAACTTTCCTTTTATGTCCGGTTGGCTTCTGAATGGTGTCAATCTTCTTTAGATTCTTTAAAAGAACAAGCAGTTTTGGAACTGGACCACAAATGGTGTAAAGACAAAGGAGAGAGTTCTTCACTACAAAGAGCGAAAACTTTTCCCTTTGAGGCACACTGATAGTACGTGTGGAATTCACCATACACGTGCTATCATGAAAATTTTTATTTCACATTATTCACGTTAGAGTTTTAGAGTTGGGATATTGAAGCAGTTATAAACTTTTTTGTCCGCTTTATTAAAACTGTACCAATAAAACTAGGATAATCCGATACAAGTGCCAAGAAATGTGTTGTTATTACTGCTCAACTTGTTTCGTCATTTTTGTTGCTTTGTTCCGCTGCAGCCTTCAGGCACAGGAAGTTATGAAGTGTCACATCACACTCCTTGGTGCATGTCGTTGGTCCCAAAGACCAACTGCCAATATGAATGCAAGAATTAAGGGTGCTTATCTCTCATACCTCATGATAATTAATTCATATAACTTCCAATTCTTTAATCATTACCTATTACATGTTATTAGGTAGGTTAGGGCACATTAATTCATGATTATTATAACTATTCCCATAACACCCCAAAAACAATTCATTGAAAAAGGAAAATCAACACTCAAAAACATAAGCAATGCTCTGCAGAAAGTACAATTATAAGCTCCTGTTAAACAATTCATATATAAAACAACAAAAGAAAAATTAATCGATAAGGATGAACTTTGCTAATCATCTGAACTTTCTTCCTCCATTCGCTTCTTTCTTCTGGTCCCCTGGCCCTCTTGCTTTCTTCGTCTGTCCCCCTGGTCCAACTACTTTCTTTTGGCTCCCTGACCCTCCCCGACCATCATTTTTTAAGATGATTCCAGCCTAGTAAAACCAACAGATCACGTTGTATCTTAAACTATGCTAGATTGTAGAACAAGAGAATGAGATAATTTTTTTCCTTACCCTATTTTCGAATGCTGCCATAGCTTCCTGACATAGCTTCAAACATGACTCCGGTTCCCAAGTCATCGTATCGTAACCCACCCACTTGATCAAATATTCTTTCCGACCGGAGCGAGTGATCTTTACGCGTTGGATGGACTCCACCTAAATTAAATGAGCTCACTAATGGAGTGAAAGCGCAGCAGAGTGTTTAAGGAGGTTACCTCGTATAATTTTTCCTGATTTGATCGTTGTTGGGGGTTCTTGTGAGCAATGCCTTGTCGCTTCTTCTGGTGAGAACCAGTGGACAAACCCTTACGTTTGTTGACGGTGTTCTTAGGTAGAGCTTCTGTCCCTGCAGAAGAACGCTTCTTCTCCTTCAAACCTTTTTTCTCCAACCTCTTAAGCCTCATGCTCCTTCGGGGATCAGACATTTTTCTATGAAATAAAATATATAAATGTACCAAACGGGAACATAAGTTTATGCGGTCCGTAAATTTGGTTAATTGTTGGAAATGTCAAAAAACTTTTGGAATATTTAGGGGAGAAAATTGACTAACCCTTTCTGGTCCTGCTTCAACAGACGATGTCACTTTGATGTAGTTCAATGAATCTCTTCTTTAGTTTTGATTTTATTATAAATTGGAAGCTGGATAATTTAATTTTTTGAAATTAGAAAATTAAGCAGGAGCAGCTTTATAAGACAACCTTTTAAGACGAAGGCGAAAAGAGATATGAGCCAAAAACGGAATGACGTTTCTTGCTTGCATGCATAAAATCTCTTGAAAAACAGACAACGTTTTATCAAAATATCTATCTGCTTGCTGGCTGGGGAATTTTGTTTGTGTAGAAAATAATGATAAAGGAAATAGAGATTACGATGCATACAAAGGGTGTGCGTTGGTGCAGAGCAAAGAAAACGTTTTTAAAAACCCGCCGTAGCTTGCAATCAGTGTCTCCCTCTGTTGAGAAAACGCCAACATTTGGCATGACGACGCGCAGTCCATTTGCCTATAGAATTTCAAATAAATTACGACTATTTGGTTTATCCCTGACTACTTAGTCAGTACCACTATTAGTTAGTAGATCAAATAATTAAATGACACTTATTGAAACAAAAACATGTATTTATTTAAGATAGGCATGTCGACAACAGAAAAACGAACCAGTAGACATAATCCAGACTTCGCAGACATTGCGAATCTCTTATCCGGGAGAACTAACAAAACGAGAAACTTAAAGCATTCCCCTGAAATTGGAGAGATTTCGCTGAATTCCAATTGGCGATTTTTTCATCCGCGATGATGATATACAGAAAAGCTGATCTCATGCCATCACCCTCCTTCTTCACCCTAGGGAAAGACAAGGGCATATAGAAAGGACCTTCCACTGGGACGTTGGCGACTCCCATTCCAATCTTTCACAGATAAGAAGGCGATTGTCTTGACACAGAGTAACGAAATCTCAACGCCACATTTGTCCAAACTTTTTTATCATGGAGGAACGCAATATATTAGAGGATTTCATTTCTTACCGATCTAGAGATCTAATCTATTAATGAGCGCGTTTCCCCATGCCATGTCCTTCCTTTCCTGTGACTAAATTGGGTGATCCCGAAAAGAAGTCTTTCCTGCAGAACCGAAAAAAGGCTACTCACTTTCCTATCTGTCATATCTTTCTCATCCTTTTATGAAATTGCTAGAAAAGTCTTACATTCTTTTCTTTTCCCCTTTCCCTCTCACATTTTCATACTCGCTCTCCGCTTTTGCCTTCTTCGGATTGATTTTGATAGTTATTCACCCGTGTAGGATGTAAGTCAGAGTAAGCCATCGTCCATAACATTCCTTCCTATTATCCATCCTTTTTCATCCCGTCAATTGTACAACGTCATCCTTTCATCCAAACCATTTAAGGTAAATCATGGATGAAATTTTCCACTCCGCTCAGAGGAGTAAAGTAAGTATATAGGGGGACAGGTTTATGCCTTAACTCAATTCTGTTTTGAAGGCACGTCATCATCTTTTAATCTAGCCCACTTCTATTCATCCCCTCCACCTTAAGCCAATAAGATGAAGTGGTTTTGGTTTCAATAAAGAAAGCAAAGTAAACTCTTCAATCATCAGTGAATGAGGTAAAGTGAATTTCGACTGTTAAGAAGGACCTACTCAAGAAAATAATCCGGGGTTACCATGAGATGCAGGAGGATACATTAGAAGAGGAGAACAAAGACCTCATGACAACACAATCATTGTGGAGAGAAAGTCTTATGCTTGCACGCACTGGACTTTCATTCCTTTCCACCCTCACACACACATAGCATTGTGTTCAGGTTTGTTCAGAGTGGTTAGTTCAGTTGGTTGGTTGGTTGTTACACATGAAATCTGAAGATATACATGCGCCGAATCGGACAGAAATCTTTGTGTTGAGAGAATCGGCACACTGAGACTGAGAGAGAGAGATTGAAGCAAGTTCAGAGCAAAAGAGTTGCAAGTTGAGGCTAGTCTTGAGTGGAGAAAGTAAAAGACGAGTTAGTAGTGTCTCACTGTTACCGTTTCACCATTTAGTCTCTTCTCTCTGCACTTGCATTCCATTGTCCTTCTTGCTATCTCCCTTTTCACTTCCTCATTCTTTCATTCTTCTTACTGGGGAAAGCTGAAAAGGGCCGGAGAGAAGTCACCGGAAACTTGCTTTTGGTCTAAAGTGCCAAAGTACACGACTATCCTTTGGTTTCGCCTTTGGTCTTTCTGCCTATGGTCTTCAAATATCAAATCAAAAGTTGAGTCGTTGTCGGTTGCTCCTTTCACTTCCACTTTGTTTCACTCGTCCCACAAATTCTACTATTTATTTGCGGAGGGAAAGATAGCACTGTGAACCCAAGTCAAGTCGGTGGCATCCTGTCCTACTGTTTACTTTAAACACAAACTAAACTAAAGTAACTAAAACATAGGGGCAAATAACTCTTTGCAGAGGACTCAGAGAGAGGAGAACCAACATCCCCGTTAAATTAATAGGCTCAGAAGAGAGAAGTTTGGTCTGCCTGCCTGCCTGGAAAACAAGCGTACGTATAAGTGGTCCTAACTTGGCCAGAGAGCTAAGAAGAAGGGGAGAGTGAAAGTGGGAGCTCTGGAGCTGGCTGACGCTCCGGAGGATGATTGCAATGGCATTCCTTTCTTCAGTTGACTGCCAAGTGTTGTCTTGTGTAGAACCCGTCTTTTGACTTCTCTCTCAGCCTGCTCTTTTCTCTTCTGACTCTAAATTTACCGCTATATATGGACCATTCTTGTTGGTAGATTATGGCTCAAGGCTTTTTGACCTGGTCATAACAAACAGGTCACAATTAAAAACCACCATCAGAGTGTTTTTGAAGGTTGGCCTAAGTGAGGTGTGCTAAATGAAAGCGGTCAGTTTCTGTCTATCAGTGTTGCACAAAAGTGAAAGCAAATGAAAGAGAGAGTGGAGAGTGCTACAGCGAAGGCTTAATTAAGACAGCATTGATTTTATTAAAAGCCTGACACTGGATTGACTGAGTAGTCCAGAGAAGAGTCGTGTCCCTGGAAAGCTTTCTCCCTTAATTAAACTAAGTACATTTGGAGGAGTGCGAGAAGCTTTTATTTCACAGAGATTGATGAAAGCATAGTGAGTGTTGCTTTTCCAGAGAGTGTTGATATTGATGTACAGTTTTAATGTACTCGTGTGTGCGTGCTCCTATAATTTTTCGCATGGACAATGTGTTATAATGGGGTGAATTTTTGATATGGAAGAGGGAATGGGACAGTCACCAATTCCTGCTGACTGGCCACCACCACTCAATATTCATGAACATATTTCAAGATGCACCTGCACGTGTGACCATATGGGATATGGAAACTATCTCGACTATCAGGTAACCTTCTCCCAATCTTCTTTCAGATTAAACTCCAAATGTATAGAAATGCTGTATCTTCTTGACTGGGTGAAAACAGTCAGACTGGGCGGAAATGTATGAATGAATAAGCCGGCATTATTATGCATTAATTTGTGGACTCTAAACCCCAAATCCTATTTATTAAGCAGGGGCACGGCTGCCCCTCTTTCACCAAGGACTTTATTCATAGCCGTCATCATCATTCCGCTCCCACTTTCACCTTCCACTTTCACTGCAGAGCTCAAAATTCAGAAGAGCAAGAGAGGCCTCAAATCCTGCTGCTCCTTCCTTGCTTTAATATTGTTGTTGTTGTAGTAACATTATTTGCAAAATGGTGTATTAGGGGGAGCTGTATAAATAAAGTAATACTTTGAGGTATTTTGGGGATTTGCGAGATGAAAGTAGGAACAAATGAAAGAGGCTGATGACTGTTGCAATCTGCTCTTTTGTATCGTATAGAACTTTGTGAAGGCTCAGCAAAGTGTGTGGGAGTAAAGCCAGCCGAGCAGGGAGAAAAGAGTCGATCATGAGATAGATGTTGAAGTTGAAGTTGAACAATCCATAGGAATTGAGGACATTAGAGTAAATCCAGGAAATTATTGTATTCCTCAGAAAAATCGACTCTTCTTATCCTTCCTTTGAGATCCGGAAATAACTTTTTTTTCATTCATACGAGACTCGGCTTTCAAATAAAACTCATGTGAAAGGCAAAGGCTTGAAGTTAAAGTTTGTTGTCTTGATTTAAGTGATCTTCAAAGTTGGAACCACCAGTTCAAATCAGGTTGAGGGAAGGAACGGTTCAATAATCCAAAACAGGATGGTTGTGTTGACAAATCTGAAGGAAAGGAGTCATGAGTCTCATTTTATATCCATGCATTATCTCCAAACATTTCTTAAGAAATAAGATTGAACATTGGGAATTGTACCTCAGGTAAAATACATAAATGTAGTTGAAAGTCTTGGGTTAGAATATGAACATGATACATTATGCCGATAAAGAAGTATCTCTTATAATTAACATTCAATACCACAAAATCCTTTATCCCATTGTCTCGTACGTTACAATGTTTCCAATCAAAGAAGCTTACTGTGTCCTCATGAAGAATATCAAAGGATTGTTATAATGAAGTCTGTAGTTCAAAGACACATTATATAGCTGCTCATTTTACAAAACCTTGAGTGCAAAGGGAACAGATTGCACACTATGAGGATGATGAGACTGGTTCATAATCACAATAATAATGGAAGGATACAATTTTCTTTGGTAAGCCATTTGCCATTCTGGTAAAATCAAAATGAGGTAGAAGGAAACAACGTCATTAAAAATTTGCTTCTCTACCTCCTGCGATAGAAGGTTCATTATTATGCAAATAAAGAGGCTAGAGGTAGATCTTGCTCAACAACAACAGCCCCCTCCTCCCTTATGTACTCAATCGTAGCCAATGAATGCATAATATAAACAATGTCATAATGTTCAACAGTGCTTATGACGGAGAAATCAATGCCTATGCTTTCACTTCATCTACAGCTTTGTTATTCCCCGATAACTCATCCTTTAAGCGGGTGGTGTGTGTGGGTAATTCGGAGAGAAGAGACTCACTTTCACTCATTCTGCTGCTTTCACCAAACCGACTTTTTAAAAAGCAGTGATGGCGAAGGAAGGGTGTAAATACTTGAGAACTGAGATGAAGTTGTTGGCTTTGCTTTTGTAAAAAAAGACATTTAAAGGCAAGTTGAATGCCGTTGCACGCACGCAAGCCAAACTGATAATAAAAATACTACTCCAAAGTAAATCCACAAAGCAAACAAACTTAGGTATTTCAACATGAGGTGCACAATAGTGCATCATGTTGTTTGATTAGTTAGTGTATTATGATGCTGCCTTACCCACGGTTTCTAGGATAAAGAAAGTCTTAGTGCCGATTGGAAAAGTCGGTAATAGACCAGATGGTGTCAAAATTGGTGCACATTCACAAGAGTGTGGTGTGTAGTCTTGTTTCTCGCACCTTATCTTTTGGAAAGTTGAGGTTGAGTGCGAAAAAATAAAGGAAGAAAAAAGAGAAAGTGTGGAGGAAGCACTTCACTATTTGTATGTTAAATGGGCTCTCATTCCTTCCTCCCTCCAACAACAGAGCATAGTTACAGCTAAAAAGCTAAAGTCAAAGTATCTCATGTAAAATAAAAGCCCTCTGCATGTTGTTGGTTCATAGCTTGACTTGGATACGTCCTACTGTGACAATAAGAGATGGTTTCTATGTTCTGGTGAAAGTGCAGGGAGAAAATATGTTCTGCTTTCCCCTTTCCTTTTCTTCTACCACATTTACTTACCTCCATACTATGCCACTTCCCTCTGCCACCGCAGAGGAATCAGAAAGAAACCTACATCAGCCTTTTCTACTAGAATAAGAACCCAAAAACTCTATCGACAATGCCACTTTATGTCTGGTCTTGAGTGCAGCAATTTTTAAAGAAAATAGAGGTTCTACTTCTTACCACCACCCTCCCTGCCAACTGCATTTGTAAGGTGGTTGTGAGAAAGAATGGGAAAAGGAAAGATTGTAACTTTCTCCTCCTCACTTTCTCTTCTTGCATCTTTGTACTTTGTACATGTCATCATTTGTCCTGCCACTTATTTTCGTGTCATTGCTCTTGTGGGAGATGAAATAAAAGTGGAGTGATTTGAGTTTGCCACTGGCAAACATTGGTGTGGTCCTGATTGTGGCACCATACCGCCATCATAGAGGTTAAATGAAAACAGGTTGCTTTTTTCAACGTCCCATATTTCCTTCCTTTTGCAACAAATAGGTACTTATCACAAGGAGGAAAAATCTTGTATTTACCAAAGCAAACAGGTATTATGATGGAGTGGACTACTTTTTCTTTGAGTATGCTGGCATCTGTGACACCACACATACAAATACATTATTGCAATTGGAAATGGCAAAATTCGTTTCAAAACGTTATAATTTTGAACACTTCAACATTGACTATAGCTTTTGAGTAAGAGAAATGATAAAGAAAGAAGAAGAAAGGAGAGAGAAAGTGAGTGTGTCTCTTTAGAGTCCTGTTGGTCTGGTTATGACTTTCACTTTCAATAATAATGTATGAGAACACAGAACATTTCACGTGCCAAAACTGCAGATGTGTTTTGTATAATAATCTCGGTGCATGGGTATGTCGCATTACTTTCCTCAGTCTTCTTATCGCCTTCATGACATGCTTCGGAGCTGTTGTTGCAGAAACAGAGCGGTTGGTTCTTACGGAAGAAGTCTCTTTCAAATCACTTGATTTTTCCAATTCAGAAAGCATGAGAGCGTGGGTGAAAAAGCCGAATATTATTAAAGACGCATCTGTTTCCACAAACGTTTTTTCTACTTTCATTTAAACGGAATAGCAAGGAACCTAAAGGACATTATTCTCCATTCAAGCTTAAGAGAAGGAGAGTATTATTGAAGAATTTGGAGATCAAAAACTCATTAGATCCGTTTGACATTCAACAATAGTTTGGGGGAGAAAAATTATATGGCTTTCTTATCAATCACTCCTTCACAAGTTTACTCAAGATTCTCATTGTACATGGTAAAAAGGAAGCCTATAGAAAGTTAAAAAACGACCCAGGAGTAGGATGTAGGACGGAAAGTTTTAGTTTACGATTTAAAATTGCACCCAGACAAGCCAAGCTCAGCCAAGTCTCTCCAAGCAATCCCTTGTCCATAAGATGTATCTTTTCTCCTCTGCTTTTCAAAGACTGGTATCTGATGGTTGGTTGCGTTTCCTTTCCTGCATGGTGCGATGCATCCACTTTCACTCTCTCCAGTTCCACATCCACGACTTTTTCCTAAAATATCGTTCAAACTAAAGTCAGGCTCTGGGAGCGGGACAGGAATTCAGATGGAACGAAGTGAAAACTTGGAAGCTAACTTGTTTTAGATGGGTGGGGTCTCTATCTATTCTTTTTCAAGGGGAGGAGATGGATATATCTACACAAGCAAGTCGCACACGCGGTGCAAGTATTTGTAGCTGGAAAAGTCAAGGGGAGAAGGAGAAAGAGAGAGAGGTGAAAGCAGGAGAGCAAGTATTTATTAGGAGGCACAACAACAGTAGTGTCCCATCCGTTTAATAGAGAAACCTGCAGAGAGTAGTAAACAGTCATTTAGTTGGACAACTAATGGCTGCATCTGTGACTCCTTTCCTTTTCTCTTTTCCCATTGTCCAAAATACAAAAAGTAAAGTAAAGAGAGCGCAGAGAGTTTACTTATTCATTTATATTCTACTAAATTGTGTAACACCCCCTCCATCCTCTCTCCTCTCTCGTCTTCCCTTTGCTCAGAGGAAAGAAAGAAAATGAATGAGAATTTACTAAGTAAACAGATTGGAGTATTGAAAGTCACGCACGTGGCACGTGGAATTTTCATTCTTTTTATAATTTAGCTAGACAAATACCTTGCCCTCGACTTTGAATGGATGCAGTTGCAAATGAGAGAAACCGTGGAACGAAGCAGAGAGAAAGGGTAAAGGAACCATGAATGAGTGATGTAATGAAAACACAGTTTCCAGAGAGAACTTCAAAGGACTAGACTAGACTGCTTAAACCAGGAAAAATAAATGTGGTCGTGAATTACCTTCGAGACCTTAATGCACCCGCTCTTCTCACCGCTTCATGCCCTAAACCAATTTCTCGTTTGCTTGAGCCTACAAAGCTCAGGCTCATGCACTTGCAGTGAAAGTGGAAAGGATACTAGGCACGACTTAAAAACAGTGCTTACATGTTAATGCCTATTTGCTGATGATGATAGAGGTGATTGTGCGTATATAAGCTGTTGATTATTTGAGTCTCTTTTTCATGAAGGTCATAATACAAAACTTATCTGAATCAGACAAGGCAAAGCAGGCAGGTGGTGGGAGAAGACGGTCCACGTGCTTTATTTTATTGAGTTGAGATATAAAAGGAGAGGTGAAAGCGATGGTGATGGTACACAAAGCTCACTCTCACTCACATTCACTTAAAAATAAGAACTTTTTGTGTGTCCCAAAAGCAGCCGTTTTGGAGTTAAGAGACGTTTGTTTTTCTCACCATTACTGTTATCTGGCGAAAAGAAAAGAGAAAGAAAACAAGAGAAGTGAGGTGGAATGGAGGGGAATAAAGGAAGATGAGAGTCGCCTCACTTTTAAAAGAGAAAGTTCAACTCTCATCTTCTTCTATTCAACTTAGACTCACGTTCCAAGGCTGTTTTAAATCTGAGCGCATTCTCAAAATTGAAACAGGATTGTTTCTCTATTCCATTCTGTTTGGTGGTAAAAGAAAGAGGCGAAAGCAAGGAAGGAGGAAGAGATTATCCCGAAGGATTTATGCATAAGTGCAGATACGAGGTAAAAATGATGAACAAAGTTTTTGAAAAATAAGATATGAACATTGTTCCCAGCAGCCCTCTTGTTAATGGGTCTACATCACAATGGATGTGACGACTAGTGAACAAGTGCCTTCACTAGAAGCGAGAGTCTTGAACCCCTACTTTCTTCTCATTTTTCTCCACTTTTAGACAATCGACCGTAAATTGTGCATAGTGCAAAATGTCTGGATGTATGAGCCTGAGGGACTGATTTCTCCAATTCGTTTGACAAATTCGTCTTTTCAACAAATGAGAGACCAATGGATGGATAAATATCCAGGAGGCTATTTATAAAGTGTCGGAAAGAAAGGTTGATGGTTGGTTGACTTGGCGGTTGTCGGAAGGGAGGAATAAAGTAAAGTATAAGAAGAAAGCCTTTTTGTCAGGACGAGGTCGATTTCCTCTTTCATTCCTCAACATTTCCTTTTTTGTTTCCGCCTATCTGTTACCACTGCTATCTTTTTTATTATAAACAAAAGGTTCTTTTTCATTTTTTCTTCTTCTCCTTTTCTTTCCTGGCGTTTAATTAATGGGTCTAGAACAAAGTATGAGACTTCTTCTTCGCAACTCTCAGGTATAATTATTAGCCTCATCATTCTCTTCCCTGCGCAGCAAATACCGTCGAGGACGACCTTCTCTTTCTCCGTCTTTCTCTCTCTTCATCTTACTCGTTTTATTTCATTTCATTTCATCTATCTTCTGGTCTCCTAAGAACCTTGTATAACTTCTTTTGCCGATTAGGACAGGGTTGCGATGGTGATGATGATGATGTGACGACGACGATGACTATACACAGAGGGAAATGGAGGGGGATTGCCGAGAGAGAGAAAGTTGAGGAAAGGAAGAAAGATGAACGAGCATTCTTCTTAAAAAGTTTTCCATTTGTTATAATGTAAGAAATGAATGTGGGATCATCACAACCATCATCATCACCTGTACATTCTTGTCCATCTCTTTCTGAAAGGGCAAGGAGGAAGAAGAAGAAGACGGCCAGCTTTCTCTTTTGTCTACGATGGTAGTAAACAATACCTAAGCCGTTTGCTTTGCTTAGCTCAGCTCAAGCTGTCTTGGCTTGTCGTCCATCCCATTTGTCTAAATTTAAGAGTGAATCCATCAGCCATCTTATCTTGTCCTATCTTTTCTTTTCTCCCTTGTCCCTTCCCTTATTTAGCTTAAAATGTGTGGAAGGATGGAAGGAGACAGAGGAAGAAGAGAAAGTGTGTGTTGAGTTGAGTGAGAATCATCCCAGAGTAAATGAGTTGACTTGGAGACAGTCCATCTTATCCTGTTTCATCTTGCTCCTTAATATACAATAAGCCTGTCAGGTCAGCCTGGCAGTCTCCAAGATGAAAAACTGGGTGAATAGTAAGAATAAGAAAAAGAATGATGAAGGCGAGAAGAAGAGTGAAATCGGAAAAAGATACTGGATGGAATACAATGAATAGAATGAAGTAAGTGTCTGACAATAATAATCACGTACGCATTACGTATTATCTTTCGGGTGAAAGCTGGCTACTCAAGTTTGCTACAGTTGTCCTCCTCATTTTGGGTTGACATTAATCCAAGAACTCTGCACTTTTTCTACCACCCACTCACTCACTCCTGTAGTGAAAGCATGAAATATCTGCTACTTGTAGCAAAGCAAGAGAATACACAATCTTTATATTCATTCCAATGAGGCGTACAAGTTATAACCGACTTTCACTTCCTTCTTTCCCCGGGCCCAAAAGATCCCTGTGTTCGTTCAACTCTTCTTCTTCCAGTCTCTCTGGCCTTTCTCATTCTTCTGGATGTCTCATGTATAGAAAAAAGAAGTCTGCCTCGTTCCGTTCCGTTCTAGTTGAGCTGGGTTGAGGCCGTGATAGTTATCAGCCTCGTAATTGTAATGAGGAACGGCAACAACTAATTTA
>JAQIWU010000320.1:0-28444 GCA_034696445.1 Isotomiella minor
ACTTGTATTTAAGACACTTTGTCGCACACCGCCCCTTAAGTGTTTCCTAATTAATTTGCTGTTAAATGTATACCTCTGTAACTTCGGCAGGAGGAAAGTGAATCAACAAAACAGCATATGGAAGGTAGATTACGAATCACATCAGTCATCCCATTCGGCATTTTTGTTTATTGTTGCATTACAAAAAAAGCCCTATATTACATTAGCGTAATGACGATGAAGATAAGTGTGATAAATACATTATGATTCATTCAATCCTATACATAATGCCAAACGCAGTGATGATAAGCGAGCCTTATCTCTGTATCCAGATTATATTGCAGGAATTTGCGCTACGCTAAGCTTTAGATAAGTACTTATCTACATGATTGATTGTAAAAGGCGGATGTTTGGTGGTAGATGACGATGACAGCCTCTCAAATTGAAGTTACATACGTCGGATAAATTGAATTCCCAAAATCATGATGATGAATTTAACCCAAGACCATTTCTGACGTCATTTCAAATATTTCGAACAAAGCAATAAATTACTTTCAAACCACCTTTTAGTCACCACCGATGATGACGATGATTACCTGTTATCTTACAAAACTAACTCAACAAAAAGGAAAAAGCACGCACAAGAGAACAAAGGAAAAAAAATGCATGCAAATCAAAAAGTTGAGACACTTTTTTTTGGAGGAAGCGGGAGACCTCAAACCGCCCTGAGTCACTGCTCCCAAAAAAAAAGAATTTTTTGAGAAATCTTAGAATTTCAAGCAATTAAACCTCCTAAAATAATTAATTATCCTTCATCAAACTTTTTAAAATTAATTCAAGTCTCCCCATTATTTGACAATTGGGGGGTGGAGGCCTTCAATTTCAAAGTTTTGGGTGGATTTTTCCCCTTTCCCAGTGAACACCTTGACTTGCCGTTCAGTTGACTTGAGACAGAGGTCGCCACTGCCGTCGTCGTCGTCTTTGTCTTTGTTTGGACGCTTGCTTATCTGGTCCAAGATGTTGTATTTGGAAGATTACATTGAAAGTAAGAAGAGAGACACGGGAGATTGACGGTGTTCTTCATTTCTTATATTTTTAGTGGTGGAACACCTTCCTCAGGAGTTGAAGGACCGATTCACGGAAATCCGAGAGTTGGACCTGCAAGTTCAAAGTAAGACTCTACCTTATCGAAAGTGGGACTACAACACATTTCTTTTTCTGTTTCTTCAGACGCAACGGACAAGTTGGAGGATAGGGTCAAGGTCTTTTTCGCAGGGGCTAAGAAGCTCAAACCTACGGATCGAGACTCGGAGTTTGAAGTCATCAAGTCAGAGTATTACAAGGTCTTGGAGGATGCTGGTGAGTTCTTATTATTTATTGGCAGTAGTCCAATCAATGATGAACCATGTTTGTCTGTTTTTTAGATGAGAAGGTGCATCAAGCAAATCAGATGTACGAGTTGGTGGAAAAGTACTTGCGGAAGTTGGATCAAGAGTTGCACAAGTTCAAGATGGAGTTGGAGGCTGACAATGCTGGGATTACGGAGGTTTTAGAGAAACGTGAGTGAAGTACTTTGGCTTTTTTTACATTGTTTGAACACGAGTGTAATGATGATTGATTAGGGTCGTTGGAGTTGGACGCACACCCTCACTCGGACAGGGACCGAGTGGACTACCTGAGTCAGAAGGAGAATCGTTACACAAGTATTATTAAATCTGAGAAAAAGTCAGAGAGAAAGAGTTCTCATGAGAAGTTGGCTCTCTTAGCAAGTCAAGCTGGACATGGGTCAGCGGCTGCTGCTGCCAATTCCGCCTACAACCTGAGCCACATTGGGGCTGGTGGAAATGCCATTGCTGCCGCGGCTTCACAAGCCATTGCCGCGACGCAACAGGTAGAGAAGAAGAGGAGTTAGTTTGTAATTGGTATGAGATTCATTTATCTGTAATTCGTGCAGATGCAACAGGGTCGGAGGACTGCCAGTTTAAAGGCCTCCTACGATGCAGTTCATCTTGGACTTCATTCCTCAGATCTGAGCGTTGGAAGGGAATTGCTTGTACATAATGCAGAGCTACATCAAGCTGCACAACAAGCATTGGCTGCCAGTGGGTGTGTCACAGGAGAGCAAAAGCGAAATAAAAGGTAGTCATCGGTCTGCTCTGTTGTAACAATCGTAGTAATGCCTGATATCTTTGTGTAGGAAATCTCATCACACTCAAAACCAAGAACTGATGTCTCAACCTGCAGACGAACTTGTGGATGAGCCTCTTGTAATGGATACTTCAGAAGCACAGGACTGGACGGCCTTTGTGGACCCATCTGAACCCCGCTACTGTATCTGCAACGAAGTGAGTTATGGTGATATGGTTGCTTGTGATAATCCAGACGTAAGTTGTACATACATTCGTTATTACAATGAAAAATGCATTATTCATGTAATGAAATTAAATACTTCATTTTTATAGTGCCCAATCGAATGGTTTCATTACGGTTGTGTGGGGGTTACTCAGACTCCAAAGGGGAAGTGGTATTGCCCACAATGTGCTGCATCCATAAAGAGAAGAGGACGGCGTTAAGTCATGTTTTGCTTCTGTTACATCTTGGTTAGAGGAGAAATGTGGCTATTTGCTATTGGAAAAATAGTCTATAAAACAGAATGTTACCTTGTACAGATTTGTAACTTGAGCATCAGTGTGTAAGTTTAGATGTAGATAAAGTTAAGCTGTTTGTTGTTACGTACTTGATAGCTATTTAGGTGTACGTAGGAATTCCTAACTGCAAGCATTTTAGACAAGGTCGAGTAATAGATTCTTATTCAGATTATATAGTTTAGCTCCCAGGTTTCAGATACGACCTCATTCTTTAATTCAACAACAATCGACAGAGACTGATACAAACAAGAAACAACTCTACCAATTTCTCTTTTCTCCCTGTTCAATTTCTTTCCAGAAATAAATGAAAGAAGTAGGACAACAGATAAGTTATAAATTGGCTTTATGGTTTACTACTCCTAGTTCATGGCCATGCTTCAAGTCTGAGTGTCCAAAAGTTATTTTGTAGTATTGTCGATATCATTCATTAGATATATGTTGGTCTCTCTTAGTCTCTTCCACAGAACTGGATAATATTATTATAAAATTCTGTGGTCTCTTCTCTTCTTTCAGCTTAGTCAAAATCTATTATTATCATAGGTAGCTTCCATCGCTTCTATTCTTCTTCTAACTTCTCTCTCGCAAGCGAAAGAGTAACTCAAAAAGCGTAAGGATTCGTCTGTAAAACTTTACGGGTCTGGGTGTAAACCATAAAGGTTTCTTATACCTTTATGGTAAACCCGTAAAGATGGATTTTTGACTTTTGTCAGAACAGGTAGAACAGGGAATGGACAGGTAGAATTCCTAGGCTTAAAATTAGTTCAAGATTGCCAGTAAACAAACGGTAGCATTACGCATACTTCAGTTGGAAGAAGAAATCAGCAAAAGAGATCGCTGATAGGAAAGTATTTGACTAATTGATTCAAATCAAGTTATCAGTTTCATTTGCATCAATCAAAATGGTCTGCCTGGATAGACTGATGCAGAAGTTGGTGGTAAGCACTCAATACTAATCTTGGTCTCGACGCACACACAACCTAGTTTTTTAAAATTATTTTTGACTACCTTGAAGGTTGAAGAAGGGGACATGTCGTCGGAAGCACGAGGTAAAATTTAAGATTAGAAAGCATTGAATATTAGAAGAACTGTTTCTAAAATGTACTTATTTTAGCTTTGCTACGAGGTTGGAAGCAGCAACTTGAGGAGGAAAGCAGTAGGCGGACTTCTGAAGCCCTCAAGAAGGCTAAACTTGAAACAAAAATGGCGATAGCGAGGGGGGACATCGTTGAGGCCGACCTGGCGCACACCATAAAAGAAAACTTGTTGGCAAGAATCGAGACACAGCGAAAGAGGGGTACTATTAGCTCATTTCCTCCTACTCAATTTGTCTAATCGATTTTAAAATTTCAGTGGATTTAAGCCACGAAGACGCTTTGTTTTGGGAGCTTACCCATCGCAAGGAAGATGACACGCTGAATTTACTGTTTACTCGACTACAGCATAAGAAATCGGAGTTGCAGAAGCTGCAAGAAGAATTTGATGCATTGGCTTAACTTGGTGTTGCAGTATGTAGGCAGTTTTTATTCATTATTCATTTCCATTATCATACTGATGATTAAACAACACAAAATCGTATAATAACGTTTATGCACTCGAATCTGCAAAAGATGTCTTAATTTTGTCCTGATTTCGATAGTATTCTTTAATCCACTTTCTGATTTGCCTCTTCTCCAAATCCCTTGCGTCGACGACTGACTGTGGATCCGCTGGGTTGGACGCTCTTAAGTCTAAATGATGCGCTGCATCCGGCATGATGATGGCTACGAGTGAGGATGACAGGTTTTTCAAAACCCCGAAGGGATACCAAGGGTCCAGAAGTCCATTGCTGAAAACAATGTTGGAGGCTGCGAGGATATCCGTCCCTCCAAAGAACAAGTCCGTCACGTTAGGGTCAGGCTTGACTCGGAAGGATGCATAGCACTCGTCAGAGAAGGTAGTAAAATTCCATTCCTGCGGCTCAAAAAAGTCATGGACCCCATCGTCACAGTCAGGGTCAATCAGCTCCGTGCAGCTCTGGTAACTCCAGGAATTCTCATCATTTGATGTGAAGCTGGAGGAGTACGAGCTCTCGTCAGAGTAGTCGAAGCAAGGGGTTGAGCCAGAGTTGTTGACATAGACGTTAATGATGGCTTGGCCCAAATCCCTCATTAACTCCTTCTCATTGCCCACGTTCGTGGATTGTAAATAGCTGCAAAATTCCTATTATTGCAATAACCATTTAATTAATTTGCATCCTAATTGCACAATATCTTTTGCATAATTCTGCATACCTTGACAGGATGTCCGGGAAGGTCTTGAAGGAAGTCGGCAGGGTATGGATAATTTGCCATCGCTAGAAACCCGTACATTTCTTCCAACCAGGCCTTGAGTGTGTCCACGTCGTCAGACTTTTCAAGGGGGTCACAAAGACTCCATGACTTGGTGAGCCATTTGCGTCCTTTGACTGACTTTCCGACTTGATTCAGCACATCCCACGACTTTCGAATGGCGTGGGCACAATTGTCCCCACCTTCTGCCCTGAATACGGATGCCATTGTGGCGTCAAAAGTGTTGCAGGGAAGGGACTGAAGGTAGAAGGGTGCAGACGCAGCAATGCCACTAAAATAATAACAGATCATTGGAGATTTAGGTTATAAATACCATTGATCTCATCTTACCCCGCGACTAGGTGAGGGTACTTCATTCTCATCCAGGCAGTCAGCACTGCGCCGTACGAGCCTCCAAAAGCAATCACTGGAACGTTCCCACCCCCCTCCGCCTTTAGGTGTGTGATGAGGAGGGCATAGTCCGCCAAGGTTTGTTGTACCGTCAGATATCCCATGACGCGGATGTTGATGGCGTCCAGCTTGTATTTGACGTCAGCAGACGGGGATGAGGAGCCGTAGAAGCGATGTTCTGCAAAGACAAGACATGCTCCAAACTCCTCTGCAATGTCCCACATGAAGCCAGAATTGAGGGCGAAGGAGTCCACAGACCCCTCGTTCCCAGTGTAGAAGAATATGGGACCATTGTTGTCCCTATCCCACCAAGTGTCGTTTACCAAGTAGCGGATTTTGAAGGTCTCCTTTCGAGTGAAACTGAAGTGGTCTAGGGGGACTTCAAAGTAGTTTTCCACGTAGGAGTAGCCAGGATCATCCTCACTGATCTCCGACGATGAATCGGTTGTGGCAGGAGGAGTGGTGGTGGTGGGTTCTTTGTCCCCATGAGCAATTGAGATGAAGATGAAGAGAATGGCAAGTCTGACCACTGATGATTTCTCCATTTTTTTAGAACCTCCTTGACACGACTTTTGTTATTGACTGAGGAGGATTATTATGGACAACTTAGGAATAAATAGTGACTCCACTACTCTTTTTTCGAAGCCAGAGTCGTCCAGTTAATAGTTTGTAATTAAGCGTTAGAGAGGTGGTCATTTATATGATAATTATAATGGCAGACCGTTGTTGACCATTTAGCAAATCTTTATTAGTCCGCAAATTACCTAAATTAGCAAGTCCAATAGAGCTTATTTCTTCACCCCTACATAAGCATCTCCTCATCGCATGACTTCTTGAACCTGACCATTCTTAATGCTTCTCTGGGGCATGGTAAGACTTCAGCATAATTTTAGCTATGCAATAATTATTAATTAATGTGTGTGCGTATACAATCTAGTTTTGCTTGGTTTTGACTTTTTGATGATGATGCGACGACACAAAACCATTACTGTCCACCACTTGAGCGTCATTTTGATTACCATCACGAAGGATGAACAATAGAAGTGATTGTGACGTCCAGACTAGAGCTGAAATTGCATAATATCCGCATACAATTTGTCTAAAGACAGTAGCATTATTGTCCATGTAAAATAGCAGACACGCCAGTCCGACTAAGCATCTTCCACTTTCCCCCAGCATCTTGGAGATCTCTCGTCGATCCTCCAGGATCCACCCAAGGCTCGTGAGGGAGTAGATGATGTAGGCCACACAAGCTGCCACAGTGGATTGGTTCAGGACAAAGTAGTGTCTGGAAAGAGAGTCAAATCCGAACAGAAGCAGACCCCAGTGGGATGCAACGTAGGAATTTTTCCAATAGGCAAGACGAACGTCGAAGGGCTGCCTGTCTGGAATCTATATAAAAATCATGCAAAAAATAGAACGACGCGCCTTCTTTTAGTTAGTACCTCGGGACATTCCTCCGGGTTTCCAAGCCGTGGCTTTCCCGGTGACCAACCAGGTCCCTTCAAATATGCCCAGAGCTTGTCCCTCCAGTTGTCATATTCCCTTGCTTTCTCGACGATTTTGGGGTACTGGTAGACTTGGAGGTAGAAAGGGTTGAAGGACTGGGGTTGATCGACCAATCCATAGACTAGTGGCTCATCCTTCCGCTCTTGAGCAAAGGTTCCAAACATCCTGTCCCAAACGATCAAAACCCCTGCGTAATTCTTATCCAAGCAGTAGCGGTTGCTCCCATGGTGGACTCTGTGATGCTTAGGTGTGTTGAGGACGTACTCCAGGACCCCCAGATCCTCCACAACCCCTGTATGGATCCAAAACTGGAAGAGGGTATTGAACTGCTTGTGCACAAGCCAAATGGAAGGTGGGACAAAGAACGCCATGGGGAGGTAGAAGGGCCAGGCCAACACTTCCTGAAAAACCGACTGTCTCAAGGCCGTGGTCAGGTTGAACTCTTCAGAGCTGTGGTGGACTTGGTGCTTGGCCCAGAAAAAGTTGATCTCGTGGGAAGCCCTGTGGATCCAATAGTAGCAAAAGTCCACCAGGAGGCCAGCCATGTACCAAGTGACCGGAGAGTCCCACCGGAGGGGAACGAGGACCCAGTTTTCATACACTTTGATATACGCGAGGTTGAAGATACCACCCCTTAGCAGACTATAAAAAAAAATAAGCCTAGTTTGTATTGGTCAAGGTAAGCAAATTACCCAAAGCAGACCAGATACATCCCGTGAGACAGTGAGGTCACGCCATCGTTCAACCTGGTCCTCCTCTTCCCAGTCCACCATTGGACCAGATACTCCAAAACGATGAATGTGACAAAGTATGGGATGCACTTTAACAACAAAGCAAATTAACTTGGGGCCACAAAAAGACAAAGTCAAATCAATCATATACCTGCGTAAGATAGTCTGGATGAGGGAGTTGGTCAACTTCTTCTACACTAGACTCTCCTGGAGTAATGAGATAAAATAAGGATCGTAAAGTTTTCGTACTATTTTTCATATTTTTTTAGTCTTTGGTGTTTAATTTTAAACCAAAATCCCTTGTCAATGACTTTGAACTGATGCACTTATCTATGATAAGATAAGTTATTACGATGGTCATTTCATTTCATAGGTTTTGGGGCAAGATGAGAAATGATGTCGAAGATAACAAATTAACTTTATTCTTTATATACGCAAGTAAATAATGCATACTCCACTCAATTAATTGCGCTTTTTGTGGTCTAATTGATTCATTAAATATTACAAATAATAAATCCCTCCTAAATTACACTTACGATCAAGAAGGCTCTCTCTTAAATAAATGCGTTTTTTCTGTATACTGTATGTTAAAATTTTATCTGTTATGGTTGTAGTAGAGACTTCTATCTAATGGATAAGCAGTACTTATGGTTGCACAAGGCGAAGGCGGCTACGGCGACGTATATGTGTGAGTAATTGACTACGATTTGATTAATTAACAGAGCAGAGGTTAGGCTAGAGGCTGAATAGGCAGAGGCAGGTGAAAGTCTTTTACGTATAATAATGTGCTTCCTCCTATATTTTAAACTTAACTTAAATTAATTTCCTTAAATCATTATCATCAGTCACTGTTTCTGTTCCTGTCATTACAGTTGAATTAATTAAGTATTGTTTCATGATGTCTTTGTCTTTCGGCATTAATAATAATTAGTTTTTTACCCCACGATTACAATGCGAAAATCGGATATCCCAAAGGTCTAAGAATTAGACGCGACGCAAAAGAACATTGGTAACCCTACTGTTAACTTGTACATGCATGCAGTCGACAAGTGCTTACTTACTAAATTACCCTGACATAGATATATAAGCTAAGCTATTGGTTGGTTATTACCTACCTAGAATTACCTATTTTTGGAACACTTCGTACATATGCTACAGTTAATTTCACACTTTTATAATAATTATCACATTTACTTTTCAAACTATTTCATGCAGAAGAGTGTGGTGGTTAAAACAAAAGGTTCTTCATCTTCACGATAAGGTAAGGGGTAAAACCAGATACACATACATACATAGACCTTCAGGAACTTTGTGTATAAGAAAAACAAAAAGCAAGAAATTAGCAAAGCACCAACAATCTATCCATTCAATCTACTAAACATTAATGCGCTGTTTACGATCCTCCAAAAAAGCATGCCCACGAGGATAGGCCTACCTAGCGGACATAATGCGACTAAAATATTACAGTTAATCACTCATCATCAGACTCGGATGCCAATAATACAATTTGACAATAGTTTTTACAAATCCATTACTCTATTCTTGTACCCTACAAACGATACAGACTTTCCATCACAATGAATTTAATTGAATCGAATCGATAAAATACAATAATTTCAATAATTAATTACACGGATTTAGCGAGACTACCATGCATCTAGTCACATCGCTTTTTAACCTTGGTATAATAATATTTACAACGTTGATGCGTATTTTAAAAGTTGATTCCTATCGGTTTGAAGGCAGTCTCCTGAAATAAATATCTATCTTTTGAGATTATTGCTAAAACAAATGGTGTTCGAGTTAAGCGAAGGTGCGCGTAGGTTAGATGTGTCTTGATTTGGCTGAGGTTTAATTAGAAGGAGTTCCTACGGGTCGTTCGGACCCTTGCTGACGGATTTATCGACACCCGTTGGTTTTGAACTTTCAACTGTGGTAGGTTCTAAATTGTCTGTGCTACTATTGATGGTGGTGGTGGTTGTGTTCGAAGTCGCCGGACTGGAAGTTGAAGACGTTGCGGTGGGGGAGTGGGTTGGCGATGGTTGTTGTTGCTGCCTGGTTTTGGAGTAAAATTCTGTGATTGGTGGTCGTGGGAGTCGATCCGAGTCGTCCACAGTGTCACCACTGCTATTAAAACCGGGATCCACGGACCATTCTCTTGGCTTAGCCTCCAACTCTACAGTGTCTTCTGTCGTACTCGTACTCGCAAGGTTAAGGCTTTCATTGCAAACGCTAGAAGGACCCCAATGACCAACTCCAGTAGCACTAGTGTTGCCTGTACTTGGACTTGTCCCAGTACTGGTAGACAAGACAGATGGAAGGCACCGAAAGTTTGGGTAATAGCCATCCATTCTTTCATTTGCACTTTCTTTGACACGCGGTCTGCGCTCGAACCCTGTCCTCCTCTAAACACATAAAAAATATTAAATTGACTACCGGTACATCTAATTAATGGACGCCATACCGGTGTAACGACACGCTGACCTCCAACAACATCGGACATCGGAACTTCAGCTGGAATATCACCTAAAGATCTAACCCCTCCACCATCCTCACCCTCACTAGAAATTTCTTCTTCGTTGTCCTCTTGTAAATCCAAGAAAATCGCCTTCACAAATGAATTTCACGAATTAGTCACACGGTAAACACAAGAATTCTCATACAATGAAATATAACAAGGTTTATGTATGTAAGCTTTACCTGCTCTGGCTCAATCCGAAGATCAATAGCTTTCTCCAAAGTGGTCTTGGCAGACAGTGACCTTTCTAGAAAGAATGAACCGTTGGAGGTTTCATTGGAAGGTGGGGACCAACTTGTAGTGGAATATCCGTAGGTGGAAGAACCCCTTCTTTCCAGTTCATGATGCAACCAGTCAACCGCAATGTTCCACTTGCGACTTAAGTCAGCAGATGTCTGGAGGAGCTTGTGACACAAATTCCCTCTTTCCATCATGTTGGTTATACACTTGATAAATAAATACGCTTTCTTCGGATGACTCGCTCTGTTGCGATCAATTATGTCGATGAGCCCATCCTTCTCGTCGGGGTAGCCTGAATATAAAATTTAATTGATTTGTAGTACTTCCACTTAACTAAAAACAAATATTCATACCTTTCAAAGCCTGTGCAACTCTCTGCGGCTGCCAGGAATCTTCGATTCGTAGGAGGCTTTGTAGTATTTCCAGGTACGTTTTCAGTTCGGTTGTGTAGGAGTAACCGACACGCCCTAAGATCTCAGCTAGGGCAATCTGAGAGAATGAGAAGTTTTCCCAAGACAGAAATTGCAGCAAGGCAACCGTATCATCTGCACTGTAAGCCTCTTCCACAATCTTCTTGATGTAAGCACTGCAGTTGAATTGCCTGTGTTCGTAAGAAATCAAGTTATGAATATAGAACTCTTTAACATTATCTTTACACTGACCCCCTTCCATAGAGCATTTCTTCCACTGTAGGTTGCAACCGCATAAGAGGAATGGGTTGAGACAAACTTGGTTCAATGAAGGGATTAGGTTTCGGAGGACTTTCAGGAGTAGAGCCCCTGCATCGATGTGACACGTCGCATGATCTCACCAGAAGAGAAACGCATTGGTAGAGTTTGGATAGGTCAGCACATTGATATTTGATCGGAGGCGAGGGACCATCTTCCAAAGCTACCATGATGAAATTTGCAGGAACCTCTCTCTGAAGTAACAATATAATTGACAAATAGACTTGAGTCCTTATCACTGATCAAACTTGTCAAAGTACCTCAATTAAATGCTGTTTCTGCAAATCGCCGATCGTTGAATAGTTTACGAAAAACCCGAAATACTGAAGCAAATGACGACCGTATTCAGAAACATCACGTCTTAATAGATTTGTTACAGCTTCTAAAATGGTCTCCCACAATTGCTTATTCCTCGTGCGATCTAAAGATTTAACAACACAGAAATTAGTCTCAATATTTCAAATGAATCAAGCTTGAAGATTCTTACCGAAAGCAAGCATTGGTATGGATGGAATATACACTCCATCCTCTATTGAAAAGCGTGCAACTGCCAACAGCAATTTCGAAAACGTTGCTCTCACTTCAGTACTTGGGCATTCTAATAAATACTCCGCGATCCTGTACAATAAATTCCGAGTTATAATCCTGCATCAAATTCAAAATTGCAAAAAAATACCTGGACGGATCTCTAAAGAAGACATTTGTCGCAAACCAAAACCTCACTTTCTTCGATAGTTTTAGATAAGGTAATAGGATGTCATGCCAGTCATTTGCAATTCCACGCAGGTTCTTTTTCGTTCGGAACCCAACTGTAAACAAGAAGCATGATGCCATCTGAACACTCAACAACGCAAGATTCTCGAGTTCCTCCGGCTGCAATTTGTTAAGATAGAGTTTTATAATATGACTAAATCATAAAGTATTTATTTACCACAGGTAGATTCAGATCCCACTGGTTCGCTGCTCCCATATTTGCCATAACTAGTTTTTTAACGAACTGGAAATATTCCATAGAATAGTGTGAGCGAAGATGCATGAATTCTACATTTTGCTGCAGCACGCTCCTTTCAATACGAGGGGGAATTTTCATACGCTTCTCAGCCACTGCATCATACATTAAACATTGGACTTATTAACGTACCAAAAATTAAAATTAACCGAACACACATACCGGCAATCGAAGCAAATTTGGCACCAAGGCTATCTAGAACGTCAACTTGAGTGTAAAACAAGATGTACGCATTCCACCATCTTTTCTGGCGTCGAAAGCTCATGCGTTTCACCATGTGGTCGAAGACCTAAATAATTAAGTTGATGTCAAAATGTTTGATCTATTTAATTCCACTTTGCCTACCTCGCCGGCATAGTCTCCGCCGAAACACTGATTTTTGAGCTCTTCATCATCATCCATTCGACATTCTGACACATCACCATCATCAAACTTGAACCATCGCCAAATGCCATCAGGACACCTGTCAATCAAACAAACGATCGTTTAGATTTTAGTGAATATATTAGTAAAATAAGTACACACACAATGCCGAAATTGAAGGGGCTCTTACCTGTGTGATATATATGAGTAATAGTGACCCCCGGAAGCCTGCCCTGAATGCACTACAACTCCAGTCAGTCTATAATTGCTGCAAACATCTTGCCCAAGAAGAATGGGGTCGTCTGCTTCGATCATTTCGCCCTCAATCTTGGCCAGTCCACTAACAGTGTATGGTTCCATATCCAACTCCCTCGGGAATTCAAAGTAATCGTTGAACTTTATCGGACAAACACGTTCATAGTCATATTCAAATCTTTTCAGTTGAATTGCAAGAACTGGGGGCAGCTTCTTCACGCACAAACGTTTGACGGTGACAACTTTCTTGTTGCATCTTTCGCAGTGGTAAGCATCAGCACCTTCCAACAACTCTCCCTTCACATACTGTTCCAATGAGTCGCAAAGATTCGAGTGGTTTCTGATATCGACTGACATCACGCAAAACGGTTCTTCCTTAGAGTAGCGGTGGGGACACTCCTTGCAGATTTTTTGATCGGAGAAGAGTCCTCCAAGATTTTTTGACATTATCTGCTCATCTCCTATGGCTTTCAATCCATCATCCACACTCTCTACCAAGCTCATAAAGAATTCGACAGCGTCCTGCTGTTCTCTTGGATTTACTGCCTCCCCTTGTAGCCTGTAAAAAGTGGAACAGGGTTAAATGAAATTGTTTGGATACACATCATAATATTAATCATACCTGAAATGCTTCCACAATCCATGCGGAACATAATACTGAAGCTTGGATAGAGACAGGTGGCCGAAAATGTTTTGAAGTTGTCTTAGAATACAAATGTTGTAGCCCTTTCGCCCTTCTGCATTTGAGTCAAATGTGCTTTGTGAGGTTTGGGACACTGCAGTTATCATGGAGTCAGTCGAGTCACGTTGGTCTAGATCGTCTGAAATGTCATCTTCGGACTCTGGTACAATTATTTCGAGCAATCCCCGCTTAATACTGTCAACCATGAAGAGTTGCTGTAGAACAGAGTTCATGTAGCATGTGGCACCGGCGTTTTTAAGTCCAACGAAACCTCCCATCGGGCGATTACCAATCGGAGGAATGTACTCCCAGTCTTGCTGTGCATTGTCCCCTTCCATATTGTAATTGAAAAGCTCGTTGAGCAGGTCAACTGTTAATTTTAAGTTTGGGAAACAACCAATGCATAAATTTATGACTAGGTCGAGAATAGAAACTTGAGTTGGTTGAGTTGAGCAAATTTGAACTGGGCACTCGTCTGAACTGATTTCGCCAGATTTTTTCATAACGGAATATGCCTTCGACCAAGGAAATACGAATTCTTCAAGAACCTCCTGTAGTTAGAAATAGAACAGCTCAGTCAGTACAAAATCCTGAGCATTTTTTTACAAAACTATAAATTACCGTGATAAGCGGAGAACTGGCTTCAGGATCACATCCAAGTAGTCGCTTTCTCTCTGGATTTAAAAATCCAATTAGGTCCCTAGCCACGCAGATGTGGCCTTCCAATAGCTCGTCGGCAATCATGGCGTCACTCCTTGTTTTCATGAACTCCTGTGCCCAAGCCAAAGTTTCAATCACACAGCTTGTAAAGGAGGAAGTTAACTATAATTTTTACCTTGACTTGTCTTAACCAAAGGATCTGATTATCCAAGAATTGTTCGTGTTTGGAAAGAGGAATGTTGAAATTGCTTGAATACTTCAGTAGTTGACTTAGTAGAAAAAAGGCTTCTCTTGAATGTTGAGGAACTTCTCTCGCAGCATTTTGAATTATTTCAAATAAATAGATGGTAAAAAATGTTATCACATGCATGTTTCCAGTTGCTTTTGTAGCGAATATTAGAAATTGTTCCTTCGCCACGAAGCGAATACTTGGTCCTTGTGTGTAAAATAAAACTTGGCGCATGAAGGCTTTCAAAGTAGCTGATTCGTTAATTAGTTGTTCCAAAGCATTGGGGTTCAGGATAAAACTTATTGTCAAAGTTTCTAATGCTTCTTCACACACTGAAAAAATGAGCATAGTTCAATTTCATGCCTTGGTTTGTAATCATTAGATTAAGTACCTAGAACGTCTTCCTCATAAGGCTCCCTATTGGCCTGGAATTGCTCTGCTGCGGTAGTAATGTATGCAATTGATCCTGACGCTGCTGCACTTGCTAGCTTCACCAATAGACGAATAGTTTCTGAATCAGGAAGATTTCCAGCTACTGCTGCATCGACCAATGCTTTCAAAGGAGTCTGACTATCCCCACATTGTTTGATGAAACTGTGCAGGAGTAGTGACATCTTCTCTGCTATTTGTCGCAAGATACCCTCCGTACATGGTTGGGGAACACTTTTGACTGCCTCTCCTAATATTCTTGCTCGCTCTTCATGACCTGGTAGTTCTTGTTCAACGCGAAGTGTAAGATGCGATGTGACAGCTAATACCAGCTTGGTAAGTTTCAGCACGGCAAGATATCCTAATCTTTTGGTTGATGCATCTGCCAAAGGCATGAAGTTGTTTTTCGTCAGCATTTCAACAACCATCGAAGCTCCGCCAGAGATGAAAAACCTCCGTTGCAGGTCAAACATGGCTTGATGTGGGCTCATGACAGCCGGGAAGAGCATTGTGTAAAGTACCTCCAACCTGTAGAGGACAACTGCAGGATCAGTGTTGAAAAGAAGTATGTACTGCTTCTTTTCCAGCGTTGACTGAACCGGGTTGAATGCTTCGGAAAGTGATCTTTCAGTGTTTCTACATTTGGGAAGAATTGAGAGTAGTGCACGACCACTCTCACGAAGACGATCGGAACCAATGCTTGCCCCAAGTCCGCAAAGTTGACAGAGAAAGTCCATCCGCTTCTCATTTTTGGAGATCATGACAGATGGAAGGCATTCTTCGGCTTCAATGTTAGGGCCATCAATACCAGCCCCGGGAAAATGATTTGGTGAACCCCCCGAACTGTCCTCTGAAGAGTCGGGAGAATTTGGAACATGATTTTGAACAACCTTTGCGGTCAACATCTAGAAGGACATGAATTTAAATTTACAATTCAAGACTTTCATGTTAAAAGACGAACGTTTATATTACCATTTTATTCAACATTCCAAATTGCTGGATTGTCCTCCTGTCATCTGTCAAATCGATACTTTCTCCATTGTAGTACACATCCAGCTTGAAGGAAGTTGTGATTTGGGCGTGCTGACGTATTTGACGAATGATCTGAGAAATACAATTAAAAAGTTGTAGAACAAGTCTAGAAAACAACTCAGACCTCTCAATCGATACTTACATGTCGCCTTAAACCCAACGGCGTCTCATTGGTATGGGTTCTAATTTCTACGTCATCAAAATTTCGACTCCCAGGGGTAGAAAACCGTATAAAAATAGACAAATCTTTTCCTCGTGCAGCTCTGCATAATAGGAGGAGAGTAAATTAAATATCTTCACACTGGGAACATAAGTTTAAATTGTGTTTACCGATAAAGTGGAATAAATGCTCTTTCTTCGCCGTATTCTGCATCGCATTCAGTGATATACTCGTATAACAATTTCAAAACTCTGCAAGCCCTCGTAACTTCCTGTCTGACTCGATTGGTGGAATCTTTATCCTTTTCTAGCACCTTCATAGTGTCGTACGACGCCTTCAACCGATCCATACAAGAAGAAAGAAAGTCTTCGTGCACCGCTGTTTGATTAGCTATTAGTTTAGGCCCCAACGCTGTGTAGATAGATCGAAGAAACAGAATCGCTTTCCCCGCCATATCTTCTGTCCCAGAAAGAACTACTCGCCAAATGTACTCAGTTCCTATCAATTCAACGTCGTCCATCACTACTTCTTCGCGTTTCAACGACAGCTTCTTCTGGTTGATATTGACGGCACGGAAAAACTTTTCGAAACAACTGAGAAAAATTACAAAAGCATGTTTAACTAAAAACTTTTGAGCAAGATAAGTCAAACTTAAACTTACTCCAATCCTGTTTCTGTTAGAAGTGTAGCATCAAAGGTCAGTATCTTTCTTTCAAAAAAGGGTAGAATAACTTTCGGTTCAATATCCTGTTCATTGGGTTCGTCTCCCATCAGTTTAGAAAACCACTCGAAGCACATTTCTCTGTCCGAAGTGTAGGCAGGATTTTCTGCTAAGCATGTCCAAATTAAATCGGCTTGCTCTTCACACAACCACAGATGACCTTCCTAAAAAATTGTAACAAAGCCCACTGACTGAGACTGTCATGCTAGGAATATAATGGTACTAAATTACCTTGAGTAAATATTTTAGGAACTTCAGTCTCCCACGAATCTGCTCCAAATGACTGTATCTTCCATCTAACTTCAGCATATTGGGATCGATCGCTCCCTTTTCTAAAAATGTTATCAGACACAGTTTAAAATAGTTGCTCTGAGCAAAATGAGTGCAAATTGTGATTACCTTTGCCATACAAGCGGACTTTATCCATGTACGACGCCAACATATCACAAAGTTTCACAATCAATTGTTTATCTTTCTGTACGTCACTTAGAACCTTTGCCCTACACAAGGCAGAGCTATTTTTGTTCGATCCTTCCGGATATAGTTGAAAAATGTCGCGAATGTGCTTCATCGCCGGTATTACCCACATGACGTCATCGGACACAAGTTGATCAATACTTTTGATCAACCACTGGGATTTATGATTGTCTCTCTGTTAATTAAGAACAAATTATAAATGTTATATCGTCTGTCAAACAGCTTCATCATTAAAACTTACCTGTGAACAACTGTAGTCGAGGACTTTTACATGTGCAGCTAATGCCTGATCCATAATTTCAGTCGGAACTTCATTTGAATGAGCCAAATTCCAAAATAACATTAAAACTTTTAAGGCCATGACGCCGTCTTTATCGTCTTCTGCCAGTCTACGAATAAGCTCTAGCAATTTTTCTCTCTGTCGATTATTTGCATTTGTCCAACTTGCTTGAAAACATTCAAACAAGTGGTCCAATTGATCTGGGCTAAAATCCCAGGCAAGTTTTGCGAGCAGATCGTGCACATTTTTCACGATAGCATCGTGTTTCCCCATCTGAATAATGATACACAAGTTAAATTGATAAAGGACAAAAAGACAAAAAAATAGCATACCTGGGCAGCCCAAATGTCATCCAAGTCCTCTAAAGTAAGTGTTCGCTCTTTTATGATAAATCTTAGAATCTTCTCCAACTTTTCCACATATTGTGGCTGATGTAACGAGTCTCGAAGTACAATTTGTAAAACCTTGTTTTCTGAAAGCCATTCAGCTATTCTTCGTGAAGAAAGGTATTCCACTTCATCAAGTCGGTACTGGTGGGCTGCGTAGTGTGAACTGATGTTCTGAATTACTTGATTGATTTCATTCAAGGCGTTCATTTTTCCATTGAAAGAGGAAATCTGTGAGAAATACAACCATGTAAAAAGACCAGTCAAAGCTTTGCAGAATAAAATAAAAAAGTACCTGAAGCATTCGTAGAATCATTTTCAATCTAAATATTTCAAGACTTCGAAGGTCCTCGTCAGTTTCAGGGATACGACCCTGAAGGGCCTTAAGGCATTTTATAATGCTGGAGATCATGTCGGATCGTCCTGTTTCTTTCTTCAATTCATCGTCCGATAGACTCTCCAAAAATTGAGGGATTGCAGAGATAATCGGTGTGAAGTATTTCTCGACACAATGTTTTGTTAGAAACTCTGCACATAGACCAAATGGTCTCACATATGCAAATACTAACGGAACCGTCAGCCCTTGCAAGTTTCCAAATCTTGTGGAAAGCTTTTCAAATCCAGTGTATCCCCCAAATAGGTTTATGAGGTCTACCAGCCAACCTAAGAAAAATAAATAAAGAAAAATGAGATGAAACGTGTTAGTTAACCAGGAGGAGTAACAAGAAATAAACTGATCACGCACCTTTTACGATTCGCAATTCTTGCGGCTGTGAAAACACTTCATCGTCATCTTGCGTATAAGATTCTGGTTGTCTTGTAGAATTGTAGGCGTGAAACTTATTTCCAGGGTTAAACAGCACTGCCAACAGCTCAAGAAGAGGAAGACAGTCTTGATCCAACTTCAGGACAATTAGTTCCACTAATCTTTCAGAATTCTTTAAAATGCACTTGTGAATGTCTGGTTTCCAACTTGACACCGCATCATCAGTCAATATTTTGTTGAACGACGTCGTTAGACCTTCCCGAATGAACTTTTGACATGGCTCAGATTCAATGTCTAACCCATTCTTGGCTAAATGAATAGAGGAAATAAGTAGAATTTCTAACTGGCCTCCGGGAAGAACTGGAACGACCCATCGAGGGTTTGATATCATTTCATCAAGTCGATTCATCTCTAAGACGGGAAATTCAATACTAACAACTTCTTCCAAGCAATCTGACGAACTGTTTGGGTCATCTGACTGTAACATTTGCTGAGGAGAAGGTTGTTCACAGCAGTCTTGCTCTTGATCACGGATGGGGGAGGACGTCCCACTCTGCTCCTCCAGCATTTCCTCATCCTCCCGAGTGGTATTCATTGTTGTACTGGTATCATCAGTGTCTGCACTTACTGTTGTAGATGTCGAGCTTGAACTTTCAGCATGACTTCCACCTCCATTCCCTCCGAAGGGAGATATTGTACTAGTATCCCCTCCTCCCTCAGTAATGCTGATGGCGGTCGAAGTCGAATTATTTACGGTCGTTGTTACTACAAAGGGACTGTCTAACTGCGTGGATGCTGCTGATGTATTGTCATCCCCTCCAGCCGAAGTCGTTGATGTAGACATTGGTGAAGGCGAATCAATATCCGCTCCTCCTCCAACACTAGTACTGCTACTATTATTCTCTCCCTCAACAAGCGTAAGCGTCGTCGTATTGTTGCCACCACCTCCTCCTGTCTCTATTTCCTCTTCTCCCTGCTGCTGTTGATCTTTAGGTTGAGAACCTATTGGAAACTGATCTTGGTCCTGTTCACTCAAGTTTGTCATAGCTTGGTCGTCCTGAAGTTGAAGTAGCGGGTGAAGAAGACGACGTGTAGAGGGCTGATGATGATGGTGACAACTTACTCATCTTCTTCTATTCTACCTATGAAGAAGGAACCCAACAACATAAGTCAGTAACACCGATGAACAGGGACAAAAAAGTTTGTTTTGTACTCACGTATTTAGGCTCGACAAGGCTTTCCCTTCCCTAAATCCCTTCAGTGGGCGTCACTCAGCCGAATTGACGTCCTTAATTGTAGAACTGGCAATCAGTTGTGTACTTTCTTCAACGATGGTCTTCAAGAAGTTGACGTCTTTGACTTGATTTTCGATCTGTAAAGTGAAAGAAGAAACAAACAAACAAAGTCATTCAAAAGCTAGAAGAATGACTACCAAAAAAACTAAATGACAATGCCACATTCAACATTATAAGATGACAGGAGTGAATCTTCTTACGACTGTAAAAATGATGACAATTTGACGATATAGAATTTGGACCTCTCCTCCTCCTTGTCTCGAGGCTCTCGGCTTTGAATCCAATCAAATTATTAACTACCTAAACTGATGAGAACTTTAGATTTAGATTAAACACTAATTATTAATTTACAATAATTGTCCTCAAGTTTTCAACAAAGTTTTTTAAATGATTGAAGTTTTGAAGTATTTTTTCGCAAGTTTTTTAAATGCCTACTACACTTTTTTTTTTTAGCAATGAAGATGGATTTCCAAGTTTCCCAAACAAAAACAGCTGCACGGAGGGACGGACGGATAATGCAAAGGGGTTATGGACAAAGGGATTTTATTTCCAACCGAAAAGTGAGCCCTTTCTTCATTAAAATTCCTTACATTCTACAATACCCTGAGTACCTTACCTTAATATCATGTCATGAGTCCCTTTTTTGAATCGAATCGAATGAATTTGACCTCTGCTTGATAAAGCACTTTCTCAATGTACCCCTTGAAGGAGAATCTTTCCGGTCGACGACAAAGACAAGTACTGATAGTGATGATTCATACAAACATGACGATACGATAACGTCAAATAAACAACGTTCACTTATCAGCTTTTAATTTTAATTGGCTCGAATTTTACTTAGTGGACAGGATAACATGGGTCAATTTTATTTCATATGTCCATACATCTGAATTTCTTATATTTCATTTGATTTTGTACGACTTACAAAAAATTGAGTATGAGGATTCCTAGCTAATTGACTTTTAGAACTCTGCTTAATTAATTAGTCAAAAATTATTTTTTTACCGTGATTCATGGACGACCCATTCGAAGTGGGCGGAGTCAGACCAGGAGGCTATATAAGAGGGCCAGATGCGGGAGTTGTGAAGGCAGTCGGTGTGAAAGTTGCGCTGCAGCAAGTGACGCCATTGCTCCTCACTGCACTGTGCTGCTCTTCACGCTCTCCTCTTCTCGAATAAAAAACACACATTCATTCAACATTAGGTATTTAGAGGTAGAAGGGAATAGTCAGCCTGTCGAAATTGTCTTGCAAGAATTAATTGATTAATTAATTAAAAGCGCAGTAAAACTTTAAAAAAATTAGTAATTTTAAGTCAAGAGATATGAAAGAACTTTGGTAAAAGTGTAGTTTCTTTTTTAATCGAGGAGAGAGGAGAGGGAAGTCCTGAAGCCCCCTTTGACCGGGGGTTGGTTGGTTGGTGTTGATTGATAAGTCAAGTCGTGGTCGTCGTCAAATATGGCTCAATACAGCAGCGATTCACGGGCGCCTTTGAGGACGGTCAAAAAGGTCCAGTTTGGGATCTTGTCTTCTGATGAAATCGTAAGTTTTTCTTTCATTTTCCCACTACAAACAAATTTTAATTGTGTTAAAATTGTAGCGTCGAATGTCGGTGACGGAGGGAGGCATCCGCTTCGCTGAGACGTATGAAGGGGGTCGTCCCAAGTTGGGAGGACTCATGGACCCACGGCAAGGCGTGATTGACCGAAATTCAAGGTGTCAGACGTGTGCAGGGGGGCAGGCGGATTGTCCAGGACATTTTGGACACGTGGACTTGGCGAAACCTGTTTTCCATTGTGGGTTTTTGACAAAGACGGTCAAGGTCCTTCGGTGTGTTTGCTTCTACTGCTCCAAGATGCTCGTGTCGCCGAATCATCCGAAGGTCAGGGAGATTGTGATGAAGACGAAGGGGCAGCCGAGGAGGAGGTTGGCTTTTGTCTATGATCTTTGTAAGGGGAAGAGTATTTGTGAGGGGGGTGATGAAATGGATGGGAGTGTTATGGACGATGATCCTGCCATAAAGGTATGTTTGAATGACATATAAATTATTGAAACAATGTTGTGTTCTTTTTATTTATTTATCTTTTTCTATTTTTAGGCCAAGAAGAGCGGCCATGGCGGTTGTGGACGGTATCAACCACGACTTCGGAAGACAGGATTGGACGTCATGGCCGAGTGGAAACATGTCAATGAGGATGATCAAGAGAAGAAAATAATGGTCACAGCTGAAAAAGTTTTGGAGATTTTCAAACACATTTCGGATGAAGAGTGCATTGTGATGGGGATGGATCCAAAGTTCGCGAGACCAGACTGGATGATCATCAGCGTCATGCCCGTCCCTCCACTTTCAGTTCGACCTGCCGTCGTCATGTATGGGTCCGCTAAGAATCAAGACGACTTGACACACAAATTGTCAGACATTGTCAAGGCTAACAATGAACTCTTACGTAACGAGCAGGCTGGGGCGGCGGCACATATCCTCGCTGAAAATGTGAAGATGCTACAATTTCATGTGGCGACTATGTCAGATAATGAAATGCCCGGTCTACCAAGAGCAATGCAAAAGTCAGGGAGGCCGCTGAAAGCCATTAAAGCAAGGTTGAAGGGGAAAGAAGGGCGGATCCGAGGGAATTTGATGGGAAAACGTGTGGACTTCTCTGCACGTACTGTAATTACCCCCGATCCTAACCTACGAATTGATCAAGTTGGTATTCCAAGAAGCATTGCTCAAAATCTCACTTTTCCTGAAATCGTCACTCCTTTCAACATCGACAAGTACGCAGAGTCGTCAGTTCTCATTGACTTCTTTAAGTAAATTGTTGTCGTTTATGTTTTGTTTAGAATGACTGAACTGGTTTCACGAGGGAATAATCAGTATCCTGGGGCCAAGTACATCATCCGATCAAATGGTGATCGTATTGACTTGCGATTTCATCCAAAGTCATCAGATCTACATCTACAACTTGGCTACAAGGTGGAACGTCATATTAGGGATGGGGACTTGGTCATTTTCAATCGACAGCCCACTCTTCACAAAATGTCTATGATGGGTCACAGAGTCAAGGTTCTGCCATGGTCGACTTTCCGAATGAACCTGAGGTATTTTTTTCATTACTTTTACTTTTCCAGATTTACTTGTAAAGTTTTCATGATGAAAAGTTATTATGAAGCATTAATGATTATCAATCAACTACTCCAATTTTTTACTGAATTAAAAAAGCATGCAATTATCAAATCTGACTTGTCAAATTCACCCAAAATGACTAAAAATCATAAATTATTTGCAGTTGTACTACACCCTACAACGCTGATTTTGATGGAGATGAAATGAATCTTCACGTACCACAATCAATGGAGACGAGAGCTGAGGTTGAAAATCTGCACATTACAACACGTCAAATTATCACTCCACAGGCGAACAAACCTGTCATGGGTATTGTACAAGACACCCTGACTGGAGTCAGAAAGATGACCAAGAGAGATGTGTTTTTGACCAAGGTAGGCATTTTTAATTTTACACCTATTTCATGTTATCTCTGCTAATGACCACTTTGTTTACAGGAGCAAATGATGAATCTGCTCATGTTCTTGCCAATTTGGGATGGTAAAATGCCCCAGCCAGCTATCCAGAAGCCAGTCCCTCTATGGACTGGAAAACAACTTTTTACACTCATCATTCCTGGAAATGTGAACTTGATCAAAACACATGCCACTCATCCAGACGAAGAAGACGACGGTCCTTACAAATGGATCTCTCCCGGTGACACAAAAGTCATGGTGGAGCATGGGGAACTTATAATGGGGATTCTTTGCAAAAAGACTTTGGGTACATCTGAAGGGTCCTTGTTGCACATTTGCTTTACCGAGTTGGGGCATGAAGTTGCTGGTCAGTTTTATGGAAACATTCAAACTGTCGTCAACAATTGGTTGATGTATGAAGGTGAGTTGAACTATTTGTGTAATTAAAATTTCTGAAGATAACATTATTATTTTTTTCATTTGTATAGGACATTCGATTGGTATTGGGGACACCATTGCTGATCCACAGACATACTTAGAAATTCAGAAAACTATCAAAAAGGCTAAGGAAGATGTCATAGAGGTCATTCAAAAGGCACACAACATGGAGTTAGAGCCCACCCCTGGTAACACCCTGCGTCAGACTTTTGAAAATCAAGTCAATCGTATTTTGAACGACGCTCGTGACAAAACTGGTGGATCTGCCAAGAAATCGTTGACTGAATACAACAACTTGAAGGCTATGGTGGTCGCTGGATCGAAAGGATCCAATATTAACATCTCTCAGGTATGTTTATCATATTTGTTTGTCTTCTCGAAACTGTGTTTAATGAGATTAATTGATTACAGGTTATTGCTTGCGTGGGGCAGCAAAACGTAGAAGGAAAACGAATTCCTTTCGGATTCAGAAAGAGGACACTTCCTCACTTTATCAAAGATGACTACGGTCCTGAGTCTAGGGGTTTCGTAGAAAATTCATATCTGGCTGGTCTGACTCCTTCTGAGTTTTACTTCCACGCCATGGGAGGACGTGAAGGACTGATTGATACTGCAGTAAAGACTGCCGAAACTGGCTACATCCAGCGTCGTTTGATCAAGGCTATGGAGTCTGTCATGGTGCACTACGATGGCACTGTTCGTAATTCGGTAGGCCAATTGATCCAGCTGCGATACGGAGAGGATGGGCTGGCAGCAGAAAGTGTGGAGCATCAGACTCTTCCAACAATCAGACTATCAAATAGGGCCTTTGAGTCGAAGTACAAGTTCGATCCTTCAAACGAGCGCTCCATGCGAAAATTGTTCAACGAAGAAGTCGTTAGAGAAATCATTGGGGCTGGTGACGTCATTTCAGCAGTAGAAAAGGAATGGGACACACTCCAGAAGGACCGTACAACATTGCGTCAAGTATTCCCTACAGGCGAAAGTAATGTCGTCCTGCCTTGCAATTTGAAAAGAATGATCTGGAACGTACAAAAGATATTCCACATCGACAAACGAGCCGCTGTGGACTTAAACCCAATCAAAATCATAGAAGGAGTAGAGGCTCTGCTGAAGAAGTGCGTGATTGTGGCCGGAGATGACAGACTGAGCGTTCAAGCCAACGACAATGCGACATTACTTTTCCGCTGTATGATTCGATCAACATTGTGCACCAGAAGAGTATCGGAAGAATTTAGGCTGTCAAGTGAAGCATTCGACTGGTTGATTGGAGAAATAGAAACCCGGTTCGTACAGGCTCAAGCGTGCCCTGGTGAAATGGTGGGAGCATTGGCTGCTCAGTCCCTTGGTGAACCTGCCACACAAATGACACTTAACACCTTCCATTTTGCGGGAGTATCTTCGAAGAACGTAACTTTGGGAGTCCCCAGGCTTAAGGTGAGCATTAAAATTATTATATTTTTCAGTTGAATCAGTACCTGTATTGTAAATTTGTCATTTCAGGAAATTATCAACATCAGTAAGAAACCTAAAGCTCCCTCTCTCACAGTTTTCTTGACTGGGGCAGCTGCCCGAGATGCTGAGAAGGCAAAGAACGTTCTATGTCGCCTGGAGCATACAACTTTAAGAAAGGTGACGGCCAACACGGCCATCTATTACGACCCAGATCCACAGAACACAGTCATATCTGAAGATCAGGAATTCGTCAATGTGTATTATGAAATGCCTGACTTTGACCCCCACAGAATTTCGCCGTGGCTGCTTCGTATTGAGCTTGACCGCAAGCGCATGACTGGTACGTTGTTGTAACTGTACTAACGTATTGGGACTCATTTTATGTCTTCTTTTTGCAGATAAAAAGCTGACTATGGAGCAAATTGCAGAAAAAATTAACGCTGGGTTTGGCGATGATCTCAATTGCATTTTCAACGACGACAATGCTGAAAAGTTGGTGCTGCGAATTCGTATAATGAATTCCGAAGATGGCTCCAAATTTGGCACTAATCCTGATGAAGAGGATTCGGCAGATAAAATGGAGGATGACATGTTCCTAAGGTGTATTGAGGCCAACATGCTGTCGGACATGACCCTACAAGGAATAGAGGCCATTGGCAAAGTGTACATGCATTTACCACAGACTGACGCTAAGAAGCGGATTGTAATTACTGAGACTGGGGAGTTCAAGCCCATTGCAGAATGGCTCCTGGAAACTGATGGAACTAGCTTGATGAGAGTTCTAAGCGAACGAGATGTCGACCCGATAAGGACGTACTCGAACGACATTTGCGAGATATTCACTGTAAGTACTGACTCGGAAATGTTTTAATTAAGTTATGTATGTAAATTTTTGACGATTGGCTTTTGTTTATGACTAGGTTTTGGGTATTGAAGCCGTCCGTAAGTCGGTTGAGAAAGAAATGAATGCAGTACTTTCCTTCTACGGCTTGTACGTCAACTACCGTCACTTGGCTCTCTTGTGTGACGTAATGACAGCTAAAGGCCACTTGATGGCTATCACTCGTCATGGAATAAACCGTCAAGACACCGGCCCCTTGATGAGATGCTCGTTCGAAGAAACAGTTGACGTGTTGATGGACGCGGCAAGCCATGCAGAAGTAGACCCCATGAGAGGAGTGTCAGAGAATATTATTATGGGACAACTCCCAAGAATGGGAACTGGTTGTTTCGATCTCCTTCTTGATTCTGACAAATGTAAGTTTGGCATTGAGTTGCCCACTGGTGCTGGACCAGATGGAGTACTGGGGGGGTTGGGCGGAACATTCTTCGGGTCAGCGGGTACACCTAGCCTGAGTCCACAAGCAACGCCATGGATGTCTGGGGCCACCCCAATGTACAATGAAGCTTGGTCACCTGGAACAGGAATGACACCTGGACCTGGATTCTCACCTTCTGCTGCATCAGAAGGAAGCTTCTCGCCTGCAGGAAGTAGATCTCCTGGCAGCCCAGGAAGCCCCGGCAGTGCCTTTTATATTCCTGGCAGTCCAGGAGGAGTGTCTCCAACCTACTCACCAAGTTCTCCGGGCTATGGGCTAATTTCTTCTCCTGGAATGAGTCCTTCAAGTCCGACGTATTCACCTGCTGGAACGTACTCTCCTACAAGTCCCGGCGGTGGAAAGAGTCCTACCTATAGCCCGACAAGTCCCAGCTATTCACCACATCAATCACCAACTTATTCTCCAACGAGTCCAAGTTACTCTCCTACCAGTCCAAGCTATTCTCCAACAAGGTTAGACAAATAAAAAAAATACCAAGTAGTTTTTGTCTTATAGGAAAAACATTATATGATGGAATATTGTTTTTGTTCAGTCCTAGCTACTCTCCGACTAGTCCGAGCTATTCGCCAACTAGGTAATTATTCTTCCAATTGCCATAAACCTACCTATGTCTTCTGAATATCAATTACATGTCTGATTTGTTAAATTCTAGCCCGAGTTACTCACCAACTTCTCCAAGCTACTCGCCGACAAGCCCAAGCTACTCTCCAACATCGCCAAGTTATTCGCCTACGAGTCCAAGTTACTCACCTACAAGGTATTTACTCGGTTGTTAAATTAATGCAGTCTTGGAGGGAATGTATTATTTATTAATCAATTTTTGGTAATTTATAGCCCGAGCTATTCTCCAACAAGCCCGAGCTACAGTCCAACCAGTCCTAGCTATTCGCCCACGAGGTATGGCTTAATGTCTTTGGTCGCAATTTATATTTAATTGCAATTCTTTTAATTCCAACAGTCCCAGTTACTCTCCGACATCTCCAAGCTATTCTCCATCAAGTCCAAGCTACTCTCCAACGAGGTAGGTTTATATTCACAAGTTTTAGCTTAATTCCAGGTAACGCAAAGTATTTAATACAATTTTTGTTGACAGTCCGAGTTATTCGCCAACTAGTCCCAGCTACAGTCCGACTAGTCCAAGCTACTCTCCAACATCACCGAGCTATTCTCCGTCGTCTCCGAGTTATAGCCCATCGTCACCGAATTACTCTCCGTCGAGGTAAGACTGCTTACACTTACAGACTTATTGTATAACTTTAAGAGGACGGGAGAACCTTACATTATTTTTTTGTAATACATATTTACAGTCCGACGTATTCTCCAACAAGTCCTTCATATTCTCCAAGTTCACCTAATTACAGTCCGTCGAGCCCAACTTATAGCCCGACGTCTCCAACCTATTCTCCACGTTACAGTCCAAGGTATATTTTTATTTAATTCTTGTAAAGTGAATCATTTTGATCTTCATTAATCACATTTTTGTGTACAGTTCACCATCGTACAGTCCTTCGAGTCCTCAGTACAGTCCTCAATCACCAATGATGTCTTACTCTCCAACGAGCCCAAGCTACAGGTAATTAATTTGCCATTTTTGGGTTTCAACACTTAATTATGTGCTTACATTTGTGTTTCTTTTTAGTCCGGCAAGTCCGACATATTCGCCAAGCTCACCGACTTACACTCCTGAAGAACGAGGGGAACGCGAACGGCAACCAGAAAAAGGAAAGGGAGGAAAGAGAGGAAAGAAGAAGAAGTAGAGTTGAGATTGACAAATTAAGCTTTCTTTTGCGGTTTCTGTCCAGAAGTAATTTCTTTTCTATTATTTATTTTGTTCTTATTTGATTCTATCTGCGGAGGAGAGGAATAATGAATTGTTTTTT
>JAQIWU010000321.1:0-28444 GCA_034696445.1 Isotomiella minor
TCTCTTCACCCGGTATTACCTGATATGAATATTTTATAGCTATAAGAAATTCTATGTCACTTTTGTGAATGTAATTCAAATTCAACCTACCTCGGGAAATACAATAAACTTGTCTTTAAATTGCGTAGACGTTTTTTATTTCACTGGAATTGCAATACTTTGAAGAGCTTTCTTATCCTCATGCATTGTTGCACCACCACTTTCTTTTTGGCGTGGGTACAACAAAGGAATGATGATGATTGTTGCAAGATGCCCCAGAACCGCTCCGCCACTCTTCAATCTCCTCCCGAAAGTTGTGAAACTTCTTCACCTGGGGCGAGAGAGAGAGAGAGACTGTCAATTTAACTTGTAAACAGTTTTGTCAATTTAATTGTTGTTTGGACGTTGGGGAATAATTTGAGACAGCAAGATTTTGGACAAGTCGAAGGAGCCCACTATGGGCAGTGGTGAAGTCAAAGCCGTTCTTCGGAGAAACCGGCCAGGGACCAAAGAGACCGTAAAGAACTTTTTCTTATACTTTTTGAAAGTCTTCTTCATTTAGACCTCTCTTTTTGTAGGACTTTTGCAAATGGCCGGACGAGCCCTTCGAAGAGATGGACAGCACCCTGGCTGTGCAACAGTGGATCCAGCAAACGATCAATCGAGACCCATCGAATATCGCACAGATCCTCACCCCCCCTGAGACGCAGGATGAGGAGGTTTGGAAGTATGAACACCTTCGTCAATTCTGCATGGAACTGAATGGACTGGCAGTCAAGTTGCAGGCTGAGTGTTTCCCTGAGACGTGTAACCAGATGACAGCTACGGAGCAATGGATCTTTTTGTGTGCCGCACACAAGTCCCCCAAGGAGTGCCCTGCGATTGACTACACTCGTCACACTCTGGACGGAGCAGCATGTCTACTGAATAGCAACAAATATTTCCCAAGCCGGTATGCTAAATAACCATCTGCATTGATTCATTCACCAATCTTTCATTCATCTTTGATTTGTAGGGTGTCTATAAGGGAATCTTCCCTTGGTAAACTTGGCTCTGTCTGCCGAAGAGTGTATCGGATATTTTCCCACGCGTACTTTCATCACAAGCAACTGTTTGATGACTTTGAAGCCAAATCATTTCTGTGTAAACGATTCACCTCTTTCGTCATGAAGTATAACTTGATGTCACGAGATAACTTAATTGTCCCGAACATGGAGGATGGAAGCATAGAAGGGAGCAGTACCAGTCCCACACCAGAATCTACTACTGCTGCTACGACGGGTGCAACTATCACTCCTGCAACCTCATCTCCGAATGCGGCAGTTGGAGCTACAGTTGCTTCAACGGAGTCTGAAGCATAAATTAATTTCTATTCTAAGGAAGGCAGTACAGCGAAAGGTTCAGTTTATACCTGGACATTTACTTCGTACCCTAAAATTACCTCTCTGACCTGTGGGATTCTTTAAGGTATAGATTGAGTTAAAACAAAAGTAAGCCCTACTTTCCTTGACATAGAGACCATACACGAATTGGTGGCTTTGACTTCAGTTGTGGTAGGACACCTCACTCTCTGTTTTGTTATGATTAAGTTGAAACTTTCGTACCTTATTTTAGCAGCGCTTTTCCACATTTCCAACTGCTTTTGGTAGGCTTGGCTTATTGTTGTATATATGATGCATTTCTACACTAATTGTAAGGAAGATGAATGATCGACCATAACAGAAATTCCACAAAAATTTTGTATCAATGCAATATGCAAAACATTTGCTCCTAATGCTTATTATTCCTAGTCGACTTACCGTTAGACGTTTTAAATTGTTACATGGCGTGGGTGTGGGGTTGGAATAGTCTAAGGAAAATTGTAATTACCTAAAACACTTACAGCTATTGCAAGAGGAGAAGGAAGGCGTTGGGTGACACGTTACATTGAAAGTGAAAGTTGTCGTTTTTATGTCATAAGTTTTTTTAGTTTCACATGAGAGAGTGTACCCTTGTTTCGTTAATACATTGCCCTAGATGTTACGTCCGTATGTTTCCGTTTTGATGTGTAAGATAAAATACATAAATAAATCCGATTTAGATCAAAGATGGGCTATCGGTGTAAGAATACTTTTTGTAGATTCGGGTGGCTACCACATCCTTCGCTTTGAAAGTAGAAACCAACTCGTCATTCGCTTTGAATTCTCTGGTGATAACGATAGTCTGGCCGTTTATATTCTGCTTGTGAGTGAAGGTGGATCCCTCAAGAGTTATGACAGACTGCATACAAAATGAATGTCACAATAATTAATACAGTCTTATCAAAGCAATTGAAGATTAAGTTCCACGTTGCTTACATCGGATTTGCGACCATCGACCGTATCTTCGACGAAAGATTTCCCCAAAGTGAACGTGATTTCAAAGTTTTTGAGGGTGGAGTAAGTTTTCTGGGTCCATTTTCCATTTCCAAGATCAATGTACTCGAGTTGGTTTTTAATCTTCAAGGCTTTGTTTCTGAATGCAAGTCCAGCGCCTGAGAAGACATAGTATTAGTATTTCTTAACCAAGATTCATGCAAACTTTTTGATCTTACCACTTGCCTCTAAGAATTCGTCGTACTTATCCGTTGAGACAAAATTATACTTTCCTGGAATCAATTTCAAGTCAATTGCCATTTTGGCGCAGCTAGTACACATCTATGGGATTCGAAATAATTGAATAAGCTCTCGTCGCTGATTTAAAAGAAAGGGAATTTGAAATCTCTATCGCTTGAGTGAAGGCGGAGTCGTTTCTGAAAGGGTACGTTGAGGGTAACTAATAGTACAGTACGTCTACTGGGTAACAACGTTATGTTCCAAGTTTTAGGAAAAAAATCAGGTTTAAAATTATTGGAGCTAATAATGCATATCAGTGAGCATAAGTCCGCTTGCCCAGTGAAGAAGTTTAATCCTTTCCTTACATACAAATAAGTGGTATTCTTAAATAGCGTGGTCCTACATCGTACCCTAGTCCAAAAGGAGCTAACTGGGGTTCAAGGGCGATCGTGGTGTTAAAGGAGATTTTGGGGTGGAACAGTGACTGGCATCCTCAACTGCTGCCATCAACTCAGACATTGATAAGATTGCTGGATCCTTTCTTCTGCCTACAGATTTCTGAAATCTATACAAGAAACCCCCACTTGTTAAGTTTGTTCTGCACAATTAAGGCAATAACGGTTACCCAGATTCGGCTTGATCCAAAGGTTCCAATGACATCAGGATAAAAATCGTGGGTATGCTCCTCGTCACTCGAATGGGATCCAGTCCTTCTGCTACTGGAGACCACGTTTCAATAGTTCTGTACAATCAATTATAAACAAAACTAAGCTCTTATTCCTCTCAATCAAGTCTAATAGTTTCCTCACCTCACTTGTCCAATTTTAGTATTTTGATAAATCGTCTGCTTGTAAAAGTTTTTCTTGACGATTTCCGCACAACTGACTGCATTGGCCGTCGCCCTCCCCACGGCGTAGAGGACGACAGGTTTCCCAGGACCAAAGACTTTGAGGATCCGTCTCGTCATTGCATTGACACTCTTTTCTTTGGGAATCTCAATGGAAAAATTGGGTGGTGCGTCGAAGGGATGGGGGTCCGATAAGTGCTCAATGTTTGAGGGTTCGGACTCATAGTTCTCCATGGTCAAGCGTCCAATTTTTAATTTTATTTAGTTTCTTTTGCTGGTCTTATGTCTCATGTCTCAGATGTACTCGTACCACTTTTCCCACACATCTGATATCTCAGCTGCTTGCAAAGCCAAAGTGTACAAGGTTTTTGCTGAAACTTGTGCCAATTGATTTTCAATCGTTTAATGAGGACAATAGTGAACCACACAAATTCCTAAGGGAGGGAATGTTGAGGAGATGTAGACCCTGCTGCCTCCTTAGAAGGGCCGTTGTCTCTTCTTCACCTTGTGCCACTTTCCCGAAGGCTGGACTATTTTCCTTCAACAACCCCGTCGGTGGCCTCAAGAAACGGAAGGAGTTTTCAGAAAGCCGGATTTTGGGGTGAGTCAAGAAATCAGGACTGAATAATTGTGATCGATGTGATAACCGTTTGAATGTGTATAGGTACTCAACGGAACAAATGTACGACGTGGTGTCGGATGTGGAAAAGTACCAGCACTTCCTTCCCTGGTGCCATAAGTCGCAAGTCAGGAAAAGAAGGGATAACTTGGTCGTAGCAGACTTGGACATTGGATTTCCACCTTTGATAGAGTCCTACACGTCGACAGTTACCCTCGCCAAACCTTACATGGTACGAGCCGAGTCAAATGATGGGAAATTGTTCAGACAGTTGATAACGACGTGGAAGTTTCGACCGAGGCTGGAGAAGGGAAAGCCGAGTCAAAGCTGTATTGTTGAATTTTACGTCGCCTTTGAATTCAGATCGGTCCTCACGGCTCAACTCGCCAATGCATTTTTTAATGAAGTTGTTAGAACCATGACCTCTGCTTTCTTTAATGAAGCTAGAAAAAGATATGGGAAAGAGTCTGTTCCTAGTCTTAGAATAATTGATAAGAAAAATGACAAATCTTGATGTTTGCTTTCCTCTATAAATGTGGAAATAAAGTAAGGTACATTTTATTTCAAAGTAAGACGGTTTTGGGTCTTAAAAATACTTATAGTCCCAACTTGTTTCGAAGTACTTGGGCATCATTGTCCCATTCTGCGACGTAAAAGTTTGCTGCATGAGGTGTACATCCCCACTTTTTCGCCCAGCCCTGAATTGAAAAACACTTCCGCATGTCCCACATCTCTTTGGAATCATCCACTTTGGGTTCAGTGCTGAAGTCCAACTTGCCCTTGAAAAATGAGGATCATGATCATATCATCGATAGGTGTTACGCATAAGGCAAAAATGTATTTGTCTCACTGGTTGCTCCAAAAGGAGGAAAGTGTACCGATGAAGCCCAGTGCCCTTCGGAGGGCAAGATGGAAAATAGGCTATCAATTCATCTCCCACTGTCGCCAAATTGGCCTCCTGTGCAGGTATATTTGCCACAAGCCAGTGCACGCGTTCCCTCATGACGGGTGCACTTCTGGTTGGGGCATCGGGATCTTTAGTTACATATTATATGCATATGGAGAAGAGGCATGCAATAAGTTACCCGTAAGACATAGCGTGTAGAATGACCCCACAGTCTTATCCAAGTCGCAAGTAATTGTAGTGGGTTTGGTCAGAACTGTTTGAATAGGAAGCTGGTTCCCAAGATTTACAGTGGAGCCTTTGTAGCTTATCCCAAGTACCTTTATCCCAGACGCTGCATTGAATACGTCCGGTATAATCTGAGACTCGAGAAGTTTTTCCATCGCAAAAATTGCAGGGAGAGAGGACTGGAGTAAGTCAAAAGTTACGTGTAAAGGAACTAATTATCCAGTTTGTCAATTCACGACTCTCAAGATATAGTATAGTGAGTGTTGGATAAGATAAGTAATTGCATGATTTGTGACGTTTAACCTAGCCTGTCACAAAAGTTTATGATTAAATATTGGCCTTCAATTCAGATGCTATCTCAACGTGCCCCATTACTGATAAGTAGACGTCTGTCGCATCTTGCCCCAAATGCCATATTGTCTTTGACATGTTTAGATTGAAATCAACAGTAAATTGATTATGTAATTTCAACTAGATATCACGAGATTACATCATAACCAATTTTTGATCGAAAGCTTGATTGACATGTTGTTCCTATCTTTATTTCATAAGAAGACGTTGATTTTCTTTCTACTCGTATAAACTTCTATTCCTATTCGTTCCCTTAATGATATCTTCTAGATGTTTTGGTACTATATTTTATCATGGCGTGACCGTCTCACGAACCCCTGTATTGAGTAATACCTTGTGGCATGCGTCAATAATGCTTATTCCCGTAGTCACGTTGCGTGACGCACACTTACGAGCCTTTCCCTCTTGCAATTTCGGAACGGTTTTACGTGCTCCCCGTGTGCTATGTCCACTTCTTATTGTCAGATATTACGAAAGGACATGATTGTATATAAGGACATTTGACGACTGTTTACCACATTTGGAATCCAGCATTTCACATATTATTACCTCCTCATTTCTCTGGCCCAATGGAAGCAAAGGTGAGACATTTTATACTTTATCTGTTGCAGTATTTAATAAAATTATTTTCACTTCAGATAATTTCGCACATATTGGACTACGTTCCGCTGTCAAAAGTGAAGACAATGCGTCTCGTGTCTCATGAGTGGAATATAGAGGCATGTAAAATTCTTCAGAGAAAAGAATCTATCGAGTTTCATCATGTTGGGGACCTTGGGAAATACGTCAATGCGTTTCGTCGGACCCATTTGTCTTCTGAAAACTGCAATGCAGCCATCACTGGTCAACCATTCCCTCTCCCTTATGCCAAGTTCCATTTCTTCGGAATCCGAATGAATCTCATTCATTTCAACTACTTGCTGCGAACTTTTTTCAAGCGATATGTCGGATCAATTACGCACCTTGAGATGGAATTTCATGGCTCCCAATTCAGACTAAAGTACTTGAGAATGTGCGTCTTGGAGAACATTAAGGACATTAAGTCTGTTGCCTTCACCTTCAAAGAGTTTTACGACGTTTGGCCAGCTTCACTTTCTGACGATGGGGAAGACAACTGTCCGCCATTGTGCTGTGTGCGCGATTTGACCATTTATGGATTTGGAAGAGAAGCCACTTTAAAATCTCTTTTGTACAAAATCCTGCGATATTTTCCAAGTGTAGAAAGGATTGAAGCTGGGGAACAAATTGGAAGACTGATATTCGACATTGCTTATGCCAACGGAAAGGTTAACTCAGACTCCATATTAGACTCTAACGACTGTCTGCGTTACCCCACCACTTTCCCCCTTTTGAGTCACATTGACTTTCACTACATTTATCCAGCTCAAATTGACAGCATCATCCAAAACAAGATAATGTTGAAAAGCCTCCGGGGAGAACTCCACTTAGTGAGTGAGGGTCAGCTACAAAGTTTACTTGAGCACTTGTCATCTTCCGTCGAAGAATTGTCCTTGACCTGCCACAGCAGCACTACGCAGAACTTCCCTACGCCCAGCAGGAATATGACGGCTCTAAGAAAACTGGAACTGACGAAGTTTACGTTGGATTTTTCAAGCTTTCAGAAGACTCCAGCATTACGACTGCTTCAATTGAAAATGGTGCATTTAGTGGTAGCGTCTGCTGAGTTTTGTAAAAACAATGTAAATGAAGTGCTGACATCCCTCACTCTTGATCATTGTGACGTTAACGCTGCCAAGATGGAAGCAATGTTGGAACTTTTCCCCAACGTCCGAGCCCTTCACCTTCCCTTCTTTTCCTTTGAGGGAAAAAACCTCACAATTGAAAGCATTTTAATGAAAATGCCTAAAATCGAAAAACTCTATCTATCCTTTGGATATAGGAAAGGGGACAGCAGGGACGATCTCTTGAGAGAAATGATGGGCACCAATGATCGAAAGAAATTAAAGTGCTATCAACTTAGCGAAGAACTACTGGAGTCAAGAACAATCCAAGTATGCGACAATGAGTCGCTTATCCCTCTTGGAAGATTATGCATAAAAGATCGAATCTAGGAATTCTGTATAGAAAGTCAAATCTGTAATGGAATGCAACATCTTTATTACATGAACAATAAAAATATTTTTACGGTTTGACTTCGACTTGAGGTATCATGGAACTTGGAATTGATGCTGATAATAATGATGGTTCAGATGAAGACGTGTGCATGGATTGGGGTTGTTCTCTTGCCACAATGCCCGTAACATTTTCATCCGCTTCTATGATTTCGCTTTCACTTTCGTTCACAATAATGATTGGAATTGGAATGACTCTCACTTCCTTTGCTGGAGATTTAGATTTACTTCGAGTACTTTCGTTGGTTATCACCTCTAATGCTATTTCCTCTGTCGCTTCGTCCTCGTCAAGCTCATCCGGACAACAGCACCTGGAAATAATGTCAACGTCAAAAGGGAAAGTATGACTTGGCTAAAATATTGAGATACTTACAGCGTTTGATTGTAGCATCTGATGAAGAAAATCATAATCCCGATCGGAATGATAGCAGAAAGTAGACAAATAAGCATGTTAACAAAGTATTCAAATTCAATCACTGTAAAATGGTGAGAGGGCTATTTCTAGCCACGAGCACAAACTTGGGATCATGAGCAAAAATATGGCATTCACTCACAATGCCAAATTAAAGTGAACCTCCAGTCAGTCAGACCTTTATTTGATATCAATTATGCAGGATCCTCCATTCTGTTTTTTCCGTCCCTCAGATAATAAACAAGTTAACACCCACTCACTCGGCGCTAACCAAATTGTAAAAATTGAAGGAATAAAGTGCAGGATGAAAAGCGACATTTCATTATAAACTAAGCGGAACAGAGAGATCTAAATGCAAAAACTCTCTTTCTCTTCCGGTAAAAGAGTGATTCACGTTTGAGCTTAATTCGAGTTGAGGAAAATCACATCCACATTGCAATTGCCACCACTTGCAAGAAAAGAGCCTAGAACATAGCCAAAAAAGATTTACATTTTCATTTTCACTTTGTACAAAAACCGTGAAAATTCCATTCATCTTTCCTTAATCCTTTGCTCCTGTTTCCACATATTTTTTGCAACTTGTGGTGTGCACATCTGCCCTAGCACTTCCCATTCAATTAAAAGGCTCAAGAAGAAAAAGTACAAGAATTTTTCACTATCATCAAAAGCAAAATATCAATGCACGAGCACATCCGCCCTCACTCACCCCAGCCTATTTGCAATTTGCCTGCCGATATGATGATGATTGCCTTCCTCACATGAAGAAGATGATAAGATTACTTAACTCCATGAAATGAGATGTAGAAGAGGAATGAAATGAGACGATTGCCAAGCCAAGTAGATAAGTAAGTATAGGTGAAGTGAAGTGCTTTCCCAGTCATTACTTAGCTGACAATTTATTTATGGTTCTCGCAACGAGTCCAACAACGTTAGCTGAATAAAATGCTCCTGTGATAATATACGACCTACATTGTGTACACACATCTTTACGTCTCGATTTTCTTTTGTCTTTATTTTTATTAAAGTGTAAAATGTTTTCTGTCTAGAGTAGAGTCCTAAATTAAATAACAGCTAATAAAGAAACAATGCTCGGCTGGGCAAATAAATTGAATTAAAGCAATAATTAAAGGAGATTTAATGTCTGCTCTGAGAGTACAAGGAAAGCGTTTGTCTTATTGATAAAAATAGACGGTCATAAATTACTCTTTTTTTGCAGTCGTCGTCTGATCAAAAGTAAGTGTCTTACTTGCAATCTTAGTCAATAGTGTTGGAGCGTACGAATGGGATGAAACATGGCATGGAACATTATGCCAGATCGTTTTGCAAGATAAACCCTTGATTTAATTCGCAAATAAAAACGCAAGAAACGAGCATTGAATGGATTCTAGTTGAAGTATCTTGTTGAATTAATGAGTTTATAGCTTGTCTAAAATCGTGAAATTAGGCAGTTTATGAAGACAAAGGTGTATCTACTTAAATGCAAACCTGATTCTGTGTGGGGCATCCTGAGACTTTTTGCATCAACTCGCATGATTTATTCGACTTTAGACAATAATAGGAAATGTAATTGTATTTTATACGGAATTGAACTTGATAATGATCAATTTATTTAACTAATTGTTATACATCATAAATTAAATAAGGCCCTGAATGAGAAAGAATGCTTGGTTGATTCCGCTGGCACGCATGCACGAGTTTAATCCAAGCATAAGTTGTAAACTTCATGATAACTATAAATTACAAATGTGAAATCAATTGGAAATAATAAAAAACATTTGCTTTAATAAATGCTAAAAAACTTTCGTAATTTTGGTACAGCGATGAAAAGCAAACTTCTTACACACTTGAGATCTTAAGAGCGTTGTTGGTGCATTAGATGGATCACAGGAAATAACTGAGTTCAAGTGTGAATTAGCTTTTTTGGCGTGCAGCATCCTAATGAATTCTTCATAAAATAGTGAGTATGGGGCGACTTGACATTTCGACTCCAGTTCTACCTCAGCAAGTGGTTTGCAAATTAGTTTGGGTACGCAATCATTAATGGAGGCTTTGAACCATTGTGCTAATCCATTTCAAACTGTGGTTACAGGGCTTACTGGGATTGACAACTTTGGTTCTATCCTGCAATCCCGGACACCACAATTCCTACAGATTTAGTTCGGGTCTGGTTGACTACTCTCACTTGGACAACTTGGACGCAAGTCGAGGTCCAACTTTAAGTGATAAAATACGCGTCGTAGTTAGAGATCATTATGGGTGGGCTGGGAAGCCTCAGACGAACTATGGTGTTGGCTATCGGAACTTTGGATATGGGGCCGGAAACGGAGGAAACTACCAATATGCTGCATTCAACCACCTTTCTCCAGTGATAATGGGAGTTTCCTCAAATGACTACATTCTCAAAAGACATCACGGAAGGTTCCTAAAGGACGGAGGTATGCTAAACAAACATTGACCTCTGTCCACAACTATTTTATATGATTTTTATTAACTTGTCATCAAAAACTCATGAAAATAGTTATTCTCAATAAACTCATTAAAACATTAAAACTTTTTTAAGAAGGTCTTTTTGAGTGGCATGTCCCGCACCAATTGATGTCGAAATAGTACGTGAGAAACTTGAGAATTATCCTCGTGGGTGACCAAGAGCCAGTCTGGTTTGTTCTTCAAATTGATAAGCGCTTGCTGAAATTGATAAATATAAATTAAATTGCGACAACTGAACCACGAGTTGAGCCATTCGTACCTGCTAATTTATGCGACGCGTCATTGCCCTCAAAAGCAGAGATTCTCTTCAGACGTCGCAAAGTGGGATCGGCATGGGATGAGGACGCCCCAACTGTTTCCATTTCTGATAAATATAACAGCAATTGAAGCAAAATCCGCGATTATAATAGTTACTGTTGTGTAAAACTCACCTTTCACGGTGAAAAGTACAGCTACCCATAACATGAGGTGCAAAAACTTTAGGAAATTCATGATGTCGATGTTGTGAAAACGAAAACAAATCAACCTCTTCAGACGAAAGATCTTGTGGGTATGAAATAAGAGGGATAAATAACGATATTAGAACTTTCCATAAATTATGTCTGTAAGGTAGATTTAATCTGGCTGATTAGCCCAAATTCTAATTAAAATACAATTATGCATTTATCACATAACAAATCCCATTAACGATGACTCTAAATGCCTCGCTTTGCTGGTTTTGGTGACACTATTATTTGCTTCTCTTCACATAACTTGATAATGTATGTGGGATCATTCTTCTCTACCAATTTTCTATTGTAATTCGTCTCTGGTCCTGACAAGTCAAGCACTACGCACAAAGACACCGGGCAGGGTTCAGTCCAAGCCTGTTAATTGTAAATGAGATTAACAATTATTATAGAGGAAGACAATACTACACGACCATGAACTTGCCTGATGAGAAATACGGACAGTTGTTAGAAGTCTCACAAGGTTAGGACTTGTGGTTCGAAAATCCGTTGTTCGAGGACAAATTAAATGCGTCTGCTGGTCTGGATATTTTACCTGTATGAATTAACGGTGGACATGCATATGAAAAGAATAATAATGCCTACCCCATCAACCAAATTCCTTTCACATACCTGAATCCGAACATTTGAAAAGTCATTGAGATTGTGTATTTCGGCATCGAAGCTGATGCCTAACAAAAGTCCTGCAGTAAATTTAACTGGGGTATCTGATTCGCCAGTTGGCTCCACAATTGTCGCCGATGTCATTTTGATCTACACAACATAAAATAAAAGTCCTATTTTAAATCGGCTCTAGAGTCTACTGTTCAAACTACCAATATTTTACTTACGGGGCTGGTAAACGTAAGCAAAGGTATGTGAAACTCCTCAAAAAGTGGCAACAATAGTTTTGCAACAGTCCCTGGCTTCGGTTCATCCAACTTGTCCAAAATATTAAACATTGCAGCTGTAAAGTCATCAGCCTTCAAAGCAGGATACTGTTCAAAGTATTTTTGCATTGCTTCTGCATGTTCAAGCAAGAGTTGACAACTTGCAAGTGCTGATGCGTTACTTCCTCTTACGATGAATACCAGTTGAAAGGCCAACGCTCGCAACTTTAATTGCATGACTGCTGCAACTTCTGGTGCCGATAATCCAGAAAACATGTGGTGCATTTTCAAGCAAAGTTGGAAAAATGACTTCACTTGAAGCTTCAAAGGCTCATTTTGAGAATTTTGAGATAATTGGGTCCATGCAGTACTTCCCAGACAATTTGAATATATCAACTGAGCCCGAATGTACATTCCGGTAAATTTTGCCACTGCTGATATCTCTTGATCCACTTCTGCCAGCCTCTAAAATGAAAAGAGATTGTAGTCAAACCAAAGCATAGGTATGCATGGAATGTCTCAAATCAGTACCTTCAGATCTTTCAGAACTAGTTTGCTTAAATGCACTCGCATGTCGGGAACCAAATTTTGTGCATCCTTCAACTTGTTCATCAAATCCCTCAATACTTGTCTCCCTGTCCCTGTTCCTGTTGCGGTAAGTGCGTTTGAGCTTCCTGCGGTGGACTGTTTTTCTCCAAAAGAAGGAACATCACCTCCAACCATATTCAACTCTGGAACGAGATGGGGAAGCGTATCTCGGAGATAATGGTAATGCCGCAACAGCTTTTCGTCAAACAATGTCGTCATTGTGTTACAACCCTTGGCAGCATTAAAAACTAAGATAAGAACTGAAACGTAAGCAGGATCTTCTGGGTCTGGCTCTGAAGTATCGAAGAATGGATGCATAGATAAGAGTTGAGGAACCAATGGTAGTACAACCCAAGGATGGTTTTTGCCAACTCCCTCCAAGCATTGCCAAATAGATTTCTTGTCATGTGGGTACTTCTTAAGATTGTCAAGAACTGTGTCCAGTACCATCTTCACGCAGTCTTTTGTCATCAAGTGGCAGACTGACAAAAGTTTGTGCAAACCTTCTCGAATATCAATGGAGGAATCCTGTGCAAATCGATACATTAAAATATGTCCTGTTTCGATTGTGAAAGTGAGTACCTCCAAGGCCCCAAGAATGATTTCCAGTTGATCCTCCCAGAGAACTATATGCATGCTGATTTTTGTTAAACTGTCAATTGCTTTCAACCTTACTTCTTGGATTTCGTCGTTAAACATATCAACCAAAAAGTCCAAAGCCAAATTAGAAAAATCTGGGCTTTTTAACGCAAGGGTACACAAGGAATCCACTGCAGCACTTCGAACCTCTGAAATTTAAAAGAAAGTTAAGCCATCAAGTGCAGGATTAAGCTATTTTGTGATCTCACCCATAAATTCGTCTTCCAAGCCATGCACAAAAGCACCGGCTGCGCCACTAGTGATTAAAGTTACGGAGTCAGCATCCACAATCTCTTGAGGAGCATCATCGGCCCAGTGTTTACCAGATGACCATTCACCAGATTTAACTTTTTCCCACTGCCTTTCGTGAGCCGACTTTTTTCTCTATAAACAAAAATAGCGACGTTTTTTAACATCACGCTGAGATATAACTATGTATTTTTATTTTTACCCTCATATCCGACATAAGCTTCTTATCCAATGTTTGGTCTAAGAATGTCTGACCCACTTGTGGCATTTTCCCCAACAAAGTTGCTGCCAGCACACGTACCTACAAACGTAATTAATTAAATTAGTGGGTGACTCACTCCACAAGGACAATCGTCAATAAACTAGAAAACCCTACCTGTACACAGGGATCATTGATTGCTTGACAAATTTTAGCAAACGCATCATCAATCAGTCTCATTGTTTCGCCAGGACAATTGGGAGTGGGTATTAAACTAGAAGACAGTAAGAAAAATTACGTACTAAGCATAGGTTTTAAAAGGTAATTGATTCAGAATTACTTTTCGGCATATGTTTGACTGACGGACCACAACAATTGAATTGAGGCGAGTCTCACACTTTCATAATCGTCATCCAAATACTTGGCGACCTCCTTATAGAAGACAGCTTTCAACTTTGCCCCTCTCTCGTGAAGTTGTAACTACAATGCAATACATTATGTACACTTCGAATATTTTCTTACAATGTGCAGTGCACTTACCAAGGTTCTAAAAGCTTCACTCCTGACACGAGGTTCATGGCTGTGGCAATACGAATGGACAAAGCGGAGGGTCTCTCCAATTCCATTTTCCACTTGATCAACGTCTGACATGGTGGCTATTAATTGCAAGCACTTGCATTTAACCTTTGGGTCAACGCACTTGATAAACTGAAAAACCAAAAATTGTTTTATGGGCAAAGAACAACCAAGGCTGTATTATCGCATACCTTTTTCGCCATCGATAAGACTCGTAAACTAAGGGAGGCAACAACACCACTACCTCCCACACTGATCAATCGGATGACGGCATTTAATCCACTTGTAATGACCAAAGGAGATGTTTCGTCCGACAAGAGGCGAATGACTTCTTCAACAGAGCCCTATTACAATGACATAGATGCTATAAGCCGAAATACTGAATTTTACAACGTCGCTTGCCTGAACATCCGCCTGTGTCGTCTTCAGGAGTTGCATCGTAGTCAAACATTTGGCTCGAACTACTGGATTCTTATCCTTCGAAATCAACAACTTCAACTTAGCCAGTAGAAGACTCTCTGTGGCTGCCTGCAAATACAAATAAAAGCTTTAAGGTGACCCAGTCCCAAAGACTCATTTTATTTTCTTACAGTTAGTGAAGGGGCCAACGCCACGATTTGTGAAAGCGCTTTAAAATTCTCATCAGCCGAACGACTGGAATCCAACTTGGCAATTTCGTCTTCTACAAAAGACGTCAATTCTTCCCCGGACTGTCCCCCATCCCCTACGACTGGTTTCTTTAGGCGAAGACGTTTAACGGGAGGAAAAGCAGGTTGGCTTTGAGACGAGGCACCTTCAGAAGACCCTTCCGGGAGGACGATTGTCTGACTGTACTCCGCAAGGGCTCGCTTCTTCAGAGCTTTCGCCATGCTTGACAAAGAATGAGACAAACTTCCTACAATTTAATTCTTGTGACAAAGGAAAATTGATTGTTGAATGAAAATTAATGTTTCCGAAGACAGCACAGCAGATCGACCGAGCTGAAAGCCAGCTGAGCGCTTGATAGTCTCACCTTGCCTCGTGCAAGGAAAACGTTGTCCTAAAAGCGTCGCTTTGCTTTTCATGACAGAAATTATGCTCTTGTCAATGACTGATTTGCAGTGACCATTATGGACGACAGTGTGAGTTTGATTAACAGTGTGAAACATGTAAAAGTTTATTTAGTTCGTTAGTTTAAGTTTATAGAGTTGTTCACATGCAATACACGCCAACGAGAATGAATCGAAGCATTTCATTTTATATGAAAGAAAGGCATTACTTTTTGTAACAAGATTTTCAAGGAAAGTTATGAAGCGCAATTATATTTTAAGACACCACACGATGCTAATTGTTGTGTAGACAGCATTCGCAATAGTTGAACCTGTAAACCTTACACACTAGAGAGAGCAAGATGTAAAACGATTAAGATTAAACAGTGGTTGTGTAATCCTTGTCATCATTTATGTCAGGTAGATAAACAACCCCTTCTTCGGTTTTAACTTCCAACAGGATTTCATCCTTCAGAACTACGCTGGTTCGCTTTCCGGACGAGGAATCGCTTTTGGGGGGTTCTTCATCCTTTGTCTCATTTGACCCGGAAGCCTCGGATTCAGTAGTAGTCGTTGGTATGTTTCCATCCTTCTTTTCACTTTCCCCTGCTGCTGCTTCGTTATTGCAAGGCGCTTCGGGCCCTGGAACCTCGGTACTCAATGATGGTGTTTCAGAGGCTACCACAGGAGAGCTGGGAACCCCTACGGTGGTATCCTTATCTTTCTCACTCTCAGGAGTATTGCTTTCCAGCTCCACAACATTTAATGGGTCAGAGCTAACCGAGTTCTGCAAACTGACATCTGCTACTTCTTCCTTCACTTCTTCGTCAGCTTTAGGGGGGACATTGGAATCAATGACAGGATTTTCTTTTTCTTGTTCGGTTGCCTCACCTGTGGTATTTTTATCTTCGATGTTTTGGGGTGAAGAGCACGCTGGCTCTTCAGGCAATGCTTCCCTTTCAATTGTGACGGTTGATGGCTCTTCAATTATCTCCTCTGTTTTCTCTGGCGAACGTCTTTCGTCTGCGTTTGGGGCCTCTGTCAAAGGACTCGAAGCTGGCTTGCTCTTGCTATCTTCTTCGGGAGTTTCAGATCTTTCATTCGATACTAAAGAAGCAATGTTGCTTTCAGATTCCATAGTAGGACTTTTAACGTCGACTTCACTTGGCTTGGATGCCTCGATATTTTGTTCCTCCTTTTCAGGTTCTACTGTGCTTTCTTCTTTAGCTTCGATCTTCGCTTTAGCTTCCGAATTATCCTCCACTACTGTAGCAATTTCATCTTTCTCCTCCTCTTTTGGAGGTGTCTTCATTGCAACCTGTGCCTTACTTCCACATGCTACAAGTTCATTGAGGAGTTCGTTCAAGTTTTCATAGTCCTGATTACTCTGACCCACGAAATTATGCGGAAATGCAATTGTGGTCGATGGTTCCGACTGGAGTGTTGTGGAAGGACCATTCTTTCCTTCACGTACCTGCTCTTCGTCTACTTTGAGCACTTCGATTACTCCACCCTGTTCCGTATTTTGGAAAGTTGAAGAGCAATTCGTCGACACGTCGTGTGAAATTAAGCTAACATCGGAGTTAGTCACGTTTGCATTGGCGTAGATCGGTGACCTTAAGGCCGCTGGTTGCCCACCACCATTATTATTGCTGACATGGGAAGATGCCTTATTCTTTTTTATATCCAAAGGAGTTGCATACAAGTATGCAGGAGGTTCAACGTCCATGGGTCGCTGAATCTTCTGAGCTTGAGCTTCAGGAGGAAGTGCAGGAAGGCGACGCCGTTCTCCTTCTCCAATGTGCGGGTGACCGTGAGCAATTATGGCTTCGCCAACATTCCCATTACCAAGTGAATGTTTCCGGTGTTTAGCATTTTTCCTGTCTTGACCTCCAACCCGATCAGGGTATCCAAACATATCGCGATTGTGCTGCTGTGCAAATGGAGTGTTTTTGATTTGCCGTTGATTTCGAGCTTCCTCCTCCATTTTCAAATCGTATATTTCTCTCCTAAGATCGTGATAAATGGTTTGAAATTCCACCAGGTCTTGTTGGAGGCGTTCAATTGATCGGTGCAAATGCAGTTTTTCCCTACAAGAGGCAAACAAATTACAATCATTCCCACAAATGTGATTATTACTCACTCTCTCTCAATGGCAATAGTTCTGTAGGCTTCTTGAAGTTTGGAGGTCATAATCTGTTCCGTCATGAACCAATTGTCATCTGTCGAAGAAATGTGTGACTGATGATGGTGTAGAGTATCTAGAAGAGTTTGCGTTCCTTGGGATTTCACATCTGCATAATACTTCCCGGACCTTAAACGCTTGACTTCTTCTCTAAGAGCATTACGCTCTGACCGTACTTGGCTCCACTTTTCTCTCCAATTCAGCGTGCAATCGGACCACCATTTCATTGTTTTCTCCATTTGATTGACTCGGCTTCTAAGTTCCTCCAGCTCTGTCTGTTGTTTCGTACTCTGTAATGTAAAGATAATATTAAGACATGACGAATCAAGATAAGATGTTCTAGTATTCTTTCGGACCTGGTGATGATGGGAGTGAGAAGAGTGTGAATGTGGAGTCGACGTTCGGGAGGAGCTACTGTCAAGTCTGTCAAGGGGAGGCATATCCCCTGGGAAAACTTGAGACCTGGGTCTCTGAGGGGGGTGGTGATGGGAAGAGTGTGAATGAGCGGAAGATGAATGTTGCATGTCAGTCATATTCTAAAAACGTGTCTCTCAGGTAAAAATTGACTAGATCCGTTGTTCTTGTAGGTATATGTCTATCATGACATTGAGGTTGGGTTTATATTATTCATTATTGGCCATTCTGGACAATGGGAGTAGTGGCAAACCTAGAACACGAACAATAAAACAAAGGTATAGTTTTAAAGTACAACTGTCTCACATTTCCCAAACCCATGAAATGCTTAAAAATCACCATAATACCTTCCAATTTTGTCCAATATTATAATATCCAGAAGGACTGCAGATGAATCACCATTTCTTCTTTTGCGTAAAACCTTTCTTTTGTCAGATGACGGATCGATATACATTTTTTAAGTGAAAGTTTGAGTAGGGAGAAAAACGGGAAAGTGAGTCGACTCCGAAAATCTCATCGCATCCGGTCGGGGAAAGTAAGAAAGCCGGATTCCCACATTTTACATGCTAAGAAGAATGAACCAAAGATTAATTGTCATTGTTAACTAATGTTTATTCAAGCAAAAAAAGTAAGGAAAATCACTGTATATAATCACATGAAAAACTTGACACCTTCAACTTGACCCCCTGGCCCTGCCGACATGACCTCACACTTTCCTTGAGATTCAAGTACTTTAAGTATTTTAACAAGGAAGATTTCACTCATCCCATGAAATTCTTCGTTATCATGAATGAGTTCAAACAATGTGGCCACACTGTTCAAGAGACCGTTTCGATTTGCACATGACAAAAGTTGACTAGCCCAGCTCTCTCTTGTTTGCCACCAGACGTAAATGCTGCACACACAGAAGGAAAGGCATAATTAAGGAAACTGTATAGATTCTGATTGATTAATGAGTACCTGTCTTTGGCAGAGGTATCGACGTAGTCTCCTTGATTCTTGGTCACCATCTCCTGAAAGATTGTAGTCACCCCTTCCTCTTCCAGGGTTCGAGGAAGGGTGGAATTGGTAAAAATGGGATGGGCCTTGTCCAAAATAAATGTACGGGTCTTCTCACAATAGTCCTTAATAAGTTGAATCCAAATGACCAACTGCTTCACCCTAGTCTCTTGATTCGGTTGTAACCTGCGGATTTAAACATTTGTTTAAGGGTTTGTGGGAGGTTTATTTGTAAGGCACTTTATTACGTGAAGAATGGAGGAAAGGTGTAGTGAACGGGCCAATCCTGATATTCACCAGTAGATGTGGATGTGGACGTGCTCGCAGTGGCCATATTTCCTTTGGGGGTCCTAGAAATTAATTCCTTCACATTCTCCCATCGGGAAAATAAAGACGTCAGTGTCAGTAAGGAACAGCTGACCAACATGAGGCATCCCATAGTGAGGCGTTACTTTGTTTCATGTTTATGCGTATGAAAATGTTTCATTGAATAATCATTGGATAAGGATGACAAGTAAAGAATAATAATAAAGTCCGAAATATGTATACAACAAGAAGAAGTTTATTGCTTCCTAATTTCCAAACCTCTTTTTAGAAAATGCTGGAGGCAAACGTTCTAAAATACTTCCTGGATCTATTTCAATTACAACGAATTCATTTCCTGTGTCATATGCTCCGGCGAAAGCTATGTATTTTGTCTTATTTCCTGAAGAACAGGATTTTATACTGAAATGTTGCTGAATGTCAGACCCACTTGTTTTCCTTCTCTTTGGGGAAATTTCTTTGGAAGACTCCATGAGGTATACGTTGTCATTTTGGTAGAGTAAGGCAACGGTTCCATCCCCTGACCAAGAAGCGCCTTGAAATGGTTGCTGATCGTCAAACTTCTTGGACACTTTTTCTTGAAATACAATCTTCCCTGCTTTGAAATTGCAGATGGACACGGTGTGATCTGCGTAAGTGACCAATACCAATGGCTGCCCTGGGTGGATGGCAAGTGCAGTAGGAGGAGCAGAGTGGGTGGGTAATGTGTGGAGACGTTTGATGGACTCATTGTCGGTAATTTTGTAGACGACAATTCGTTTGTCCATTGAGATACAGATAATCGAAGGGGAAACAGCAATACATCCAATACTCATGTGAGCTTCCAAGGTAGACTCTTCCTCTTCTAGAAGTTCTTCATCGTGGAGAATGTTGAGAAACTTTCCCTCTTGTTGCACTTCGATTTTAGCTAGTAATATCCGTCGGCAGTCCGAACTTATTAGTACTAAAGTCGTCGAACTGACGAATCTCACATGCCATAAATGGTTCGTTTTAGGAGCCAGTATGTCTTCTTTTATCAAAATCTTGTCCAAGATTGGTGCTTCATTCACTTCCTCACTGCTGTAATTTAGTGCAAATGCGGCTACAGCGGTTGATGTGGAATAGGCAAAAAAGCTGCCGCATGGGCTAATCGTGATTGAAAATACATTTTCACCTCCTTTCGACTTGAGCTCTAGAATTTTTGTCAGCCTACAGCGAAACACAAGAAAAACGTGGATGAATATTGCCCAAATCTTCTGATAAGTAAATGAATAACATACTTATGCTTGTCGTCTGGAAGTTTCCACATAACAATAGTTCCACTGTCTTTGGTCATGATAAGGCTCGAATCCGTAGAACTCGCAATATCTTTCGTCTTAGGAATGTCAGGGTACTTGCTTATGACTTTGGGGGGAAATGAGCTAAACCCCAAATCAGTATCCGCTCCTAAAATTATAAGAATTCACAATGCAATTTTATGCATTGCAAATAACAATCAAAGTTTGAAAAACCTACCTCCAGAAAACAGTCTATTTCCAAATGTTTCTAATGTGAGAACATCAGCGACATGAACGCTACGTGCGTGCGACTTCATCCACATCCCACTATTCTGTACCTTCGTTAAACTTTGAATTAAGGGATCCACACCAGCGGCATATATTGTGCTTTTGTCAGTTGTAAGACGAAGAGTCAAAACGTCTGCTTTGTGGGTATGCACCTTTTGTCGTAAAACTCCTACTCGAGCGTCCCAAAAGCTGACGATGCCCCTAAAATAGAATAAAGGCGATACGTTATTCTCATTCCTCATAAAACTGCCATGTTTCTCCACTCACCTTGAATCTCCGCTGACAATGGTCAAGTCTTCTAGTACAAGAATGCACCAAACAATGGTTTCTTTGTTTTTACTTCTCCCTGTCATCAGTCTTTGCAAAGCATGTCCTTTCTTCACATCCCAAAACCGGATGGAGTCAACAGATCCAGTTGCAATGAAGCGCCCACAAGAAGACCACTGCATACATAGGACCCTTCCTGCGGACAACACATTGGTCAGTAAATTAGAGAATTTAATTGAAGTGACTCACCATCCTGCCTGTCAAGCACTCTACTATAGGTTAAGCTGTTGTCCTCGATGTCAAAAAGGTTGACAAACCCATCTTCAGTCCCAGCCTACACGTACAAGTAAATTAAACTTGGTTAGTTCAACCACATGTGAATACGTTCTACAAATCCTTTTCTTACGGCAATCATTGTTTGTGAAGGATTCACAGCCAGGCACCAGACAGATCCGGAAGTTGCCACTGCCTTGTTCTTGAATCAAGCCAAAAAACAATTTTCAACTTATGCTTCCCTCTCATTTATTGATTAAGTCAACTTACCATGATCTTCCCAGAAGGAATATGATGTTCAAGAATGAAGCCATGAAGTCCACAACTAAACAGTCGATCCCCTCCTGCCCAAACAATTCCCTCCACGGAGGGCTTTCCATTTATCTTCTCCAGTGCCAGAAGCACCGTCTCCAGGACTGGTTGGTGCTTAACATCCCACAGCTCTATCACACCCCTCTCGCCCCCACTAATAATAATAAATTAGAAGATGTCAATGAAGAAATATAGTGACAATGTGTATGATTTGTATTTTACATTACCGGAAAAGTGCCAGTTTCTTCGTCTGGTGGTTCAGACTCATGCAACTGATCGGACATGGGTCCAGGTCAATTATTTTGGCAAAGTGAACTTTTATCGACGTCATTTCCAACAAAAGAAATTATAAACAATTGGATAAATCTTTCGTTTGCTTGGTCAAACTGACAAACACGTGGTGAGTCTATGATCAGCTGAATTGAATCATGGTCCATGCAAAATGCAAACAAAATGCTAACCGTGTACGGCAAGGACTTTACGATACGATTGCTACAAAAAATTTATTGTCGATGACGTTTTAACTAAGCTGGTCGGGAATATTGTCCAGCCAAGCCTTACACTTGTCCTTGGCTTTCCTCATGACGAACCAGTCCACCCCTGTGACGTCTTCCTCGTTAAAATTGTTGAAGGCTATCCGACTGTCATAGTGCAAGGGAGTGATGTGGAATTCATCAGACACTATTTCTGGACTCCAAATCCCACTAAAAGTGTCTGTGTGCTCTTCAAAAGGCCTCAAGGGTGGCAAGAGTTTCCGCAAGTCTGCAATCTTCTCTGCTCGACTTTTTGGAGGGTACTCGGTTGGTTTGAAGGGACGCTTCTTTACGGGTTTGGGTTTGAGGGTGGCTGTTTTAGTAGCAATGATTTGCCAACAGGGCTCTTTTGGCTTAGAGTCTGGGATGATGTGGGCCTTGTGTAATTCTAAAAAATGAAGGGATGCATGTCGTTAATAGTAAACTAATGGAAAAGTCTCAGGTTACCCAGAACGTTGTCCAACTTCTGAACCAGTGGTTGCTGTTGGGATTTTTCCCTTTCGACAACCTTATTCTTGGCACAAACGTCCGTAGCGGTTTCGAGAGGAATGGGAAATGGAGAAGAAGGGCCTGGAGCTTTAAAAATTGAAAGGCCAGGTTCTGCTTTTCTGGCAGCTTTGCATGCTTTACGATGTTCGGAAGAGAATTTACTTCGGATGACTTTTGGTTTTATTCTTGGATACTTTGAGTCCACAGCAAGGGCCTGGTTGACCTCGCACCATTGTTGAGCTTTGTAGAATAGAAAGTCGCGTTGCTTATTGGGATTTTTAAACTTCCTCCTTTCGATTTCTTTTAAGATTGGTTTGGAAGAGGGGACAATCTTCCCGATCCTTTCGCTCTGTCCTATTTCTGTCCGAGTTATTTCTTGTAACTCAAATTCTTTTAGTTTAATGGGATTTTTGAAGGGTGATGCTGATGGTTCTTCCGTCCCAGAATCAGTTTCAAAGGACAGTATTTTCTTGGTTGGGATTGAGAATGGGATGTAGCTAGTGGCATAAGGGGTGTACTTGTGTCCAACCAATGACAACTTGGTTTTTAAGTAAATGGACAAAGAATCTAGAGATCCACCGGAGCTAGCTGAGGATGGAGTTGAAGAATTCTTGGAAATCTCACTATCCCCGTTTAGTCCTTTTTCTTTTTTGTTGCAAACACTACAACCTTTACTGTCCGTTGAGTCAAAGGATTGGTTGTATAAAGGAGGCTTTGAGTGTTCCAATTTTGTCTTGAGGGCAACGCTCTTATTTGAACAATTTGCCATTTGGCTGATTATTATTAGCACAAGCAGAAGCAGTCGTGAGACATTCAGGGAGCAACGACTTGCTTGATCCAGAGGGAGTGAAAAATGTGTCAAAGAAAGAGTGTACAGGTATTCACACTCATGCGAGCAATAGAATGTCGTTTGAGAATTGGTGTGATGGAATTTGCAAAAAAAAGAAGGAGAAAGTATGCAGGGTGGTGATATCGCAAAATATCGATTTACCAGAAAAAGGGACGACCAGTGAACATTGACATACATCATGATATGACAAGACGAAATGACTTTTCTGCATATGACAGTCAAATTGTTGCTTGCATCCTAATGAAGGCAATATGAGGGTACAAATTGAAGCTGAGATTGAGATAAGACACTGAACAAAATTACTTTGCATGATTTGTTATTCTTGTTCGTTGGTCATTCATATTGACTGCATGTGGAAAATGAGAAATCCGCACCTGTGATGCATTAATCAAAGTAATCCTCCCTCGTGTTTGTCTGGACACCCAGATTGTAGTGAAATGCGGAAATCGGACCATTGAAAGACAGTCTCATCCAAGACATGCTGCTTTCACCATTACTCCTTCTCCCTTCTTCCTTTTATTTATTGGGTACACATATACATAAAACTACGTGTCCGTGTGGGTGTCTTCTGTAAGTGGGGCAAGCTGGTACAGTTTGCTTTTATGTTGTAGCATGTCGTGTAAGGATTATTTAATAAATACCTGAAACCTTGAATTAGATAAGTTCAAAGGTGGCCTTCTGAAGCACAGAAAACATACAAGCAATCCTTCCGGCGATGGAAATCTGACCAAGGAGTAACCTTGATTGTTGAAAGTTACATGCCAGAAGGTAATGCAAAAATGATTTTCCTTTATGAAACATTTATTGGGTACTCGATGTTGGTAGTGCAATCTTCAAATATAAAGTATATTGCATAGTCAAGAAAGAAAGACAATCTAATCAATAAGCAATGTTCGGAAGTACAGATAACATCTAACTTAATTTTACTACTCTTGCAGGAAGAAATTAAAGTCAGGTTTAAATGTCAACTAAAGCGAAGGTGAATTTTTCATTCCGCTTTCTCCATTATTGTTACATTGCTGGCTCGCCTTTGTCCATTCGCCAGCTAGCTATGCAAGGACGGACTTTCACAAATTACCATCGTTTACATGTCTGTCTATCATTTTCGCATATATGTAGCAAAACTAATATTAACATGAGCACAAGGTGAAAGTCCGTACTCCTTTCCCTTTACTCTTCTTTCCATATTGACATTCGACATTCTCAACCCGCACTCTTCCTTCAGCTACCGTTTGTATAGCGTACCGATAATTTCCCTCGAAAATTACATACATTTATTCTACTTACTATTGTTCAGAATAGATCAATTTTTTCCTGTGTTTCTGTTTACATTAGACTATACTTTCCAATCGGACGACGGTCAGTGTTATTGCATTCCACAAACGAGGTTTTTTAATGTTCAAGGCATAAACCCGTTGTCTCTATACTTGTGGTTCAAGCCAGTTACAAAGTTGTCCTGTTTGAAATAGGATCCCACGATGTACGCCACAACGCAAAAAGCGACCCCTTCAAACACAAAGTACACTCAGTACATAGAATTGCTGGACGATGACAGAGAGAAACAAGTAATTCACCCTTCAAATTCTTTTAAACAACCTTCAAATGGACAGCATGTTCCTTTAACTAAACACAGTACTAACAACAACGTAGCCTCTGCAGCAAGGTTATCGAGCATGATGGCTTCTTCTAACCCCGTTAACAACCAATACCTTTCCCCAAGCACTAAAATTAGCGACTCAAGTCCCAAGAAGTCGACCAAGTTTTCTGAGCTCTTCTCTCCTGACGAGAGCAACGCTATGCAACTGTATCTTTCACAAAAGCAAGCCAATTCTGCAAATGCCAAAATGGACTTCTCCTCTGATGAAGAGGAAGTGCAAGTCTACAATTCCACTAAACTTAAACCCACTCTTAATGGTGGTGCCAACAATAAGAAGCGTGGTACAAGGGAGCAGATAAATTCCAATTCCACGCGTAGCCCCGCAGCTTCCCCTCGTCGTCCTGACCCTCAGCCACCACCAACGGAAGGACGGTTTGGACGAAAAATGAGAAACACCAACACCGAATCCATCCCAAGAATGGTGTACTCGAGAATGCAAATGGAGGGCGATAAACCCAACGATGTGGAAGAGGAATTCCCTAACCTACCAACAGGATCAGATTCCAAACTAGACTACGATCCAGAGGAGCCAATCCCAAGCTCAGAACAGGTAGCCTTGCGACATGAGCTTCTCAACAATATAAGAGCCATGAGCAGGGCTACATACTTTGAAGACTTATATACTGGAAAGGTCACAGAGCACACTGCCCCTCCGGAAGCAGAGATTTTAGAAATCCTACAACACGCAGATGGCAGATTGTCAAAAGATGATAGAGCTAGAGTTGAGGAATGGGTTAGACAGTCGGTTCAGGAAAGTGGTACTCATGGTCATGGCGAAAGAGGGGTGAGAACAATGGAGGTCGATGTACACGTAGAACCCCAACACCAGGAAGATTGGACAGTTTCGGAGCAAATGGAGCAAGATACGAACGATGCAGTAAATCATCTCCCTGTGCCTGCAAATCACCATCAGCACGTCCCTCAGCATTCGAGTGAGCTTCCACCAGAAGATAGGACTGAAAGACTTCGCAGAAGTCAAGTCCACCTTCCCTCCAAGGGGGCTTCGGTACTTCTAAAACAACCCTCTCATCTGCATGAGAAAAGACCCTATAGTTTTAGTGAACATGACGTAACTGAATCTAAGCTGGGCAGAAATGCTACTGTTACTAACATTAGTACCACTTTCCCCCATAACCATACCCATATTCAGATTAGCCATTCTACGCAACGCCAGCTAACCATTCCCCCTGCTAGTGTCTATACTAACACAAATCCAAACTTCTCAAGACATTTTTCAAATGAGAAAGCTGTAATTGATGAACAGGCACAAAGATTACGAAACATAAAAAAGACGCCATTGGAGGACGGATTCTCTAATCACTATCACAGTAGAGCTCACCCCGTTGGATTCCATCCGGTAAGGAACTCCAACTTACGAGCTATGCCTCCACATCTCAGTAATAGCACCAGCAGTGTTGTGAGTCTACCAGTGACCACAAGTTTGCGAGGGCAGGGTCAAGGTGGTCGAAAAAATGTGGGAGACTTTGGTAAAAATAAGCATTTTGGTGGGAGCAATAGTGTTCCTGGGAAATACGCAAAGGTTCCTAGAATCTACCAGAGGCAGAACATGAGCCAATGGGTGGCGAAGAAGGTGTGGTTCTATATGAATGGAGACGACTACTTCCCCCGGATAGAGTACCGTTTCCGTCCTAGAGATCTACCTACAATGGATCATCTTTTCAATCTGCTTAATCAAAAAATGCCTCAGTTGCCCAAAGGAGCTAGATTTGTCTTCACTCTTGATGGACAACCAGTTAATTCGGTAGATGATTTGGAGAGCGAACATGGATATGTCGTCTCGAGTGTCAGAAAGTTTAAGGTAAGGTAAGTATACAAATCGACCAAATTCTTTGTTCTCGCTCACCTTCCTGCATATTTATTAATCAATCAATCGTCCTCGACTAAGTTCAACATAATGAAACTTGACTTCAAAATTAACTCTTATTGACAATTAACGTAAGCACAAGCACTTTTTTTTATCTGACTATGTAAAGAAAGCGATAATTATTCCTACTTAGTTGTGGATAGCCTAGAAGAAGGCAATGTGAGCGTGAGATTACTAAACGACGCGTGTGAATAATGAGAAAAATGCATCTTTACATCTTACGATCCATTCATTTTCTCATCCCTCATCGCAGTAATGTAGTGACGCACTCAGTCGTGTCATTTCTGAGTAACTCGTCGTTTTCTGAAGTAACCAACTAAACTAAATGGCAATAATGGCATCCTGAATGAAGAAAGACTGACCAAATACTTGTTCCTTATTGACGAACGAACATGCTATACGCACGTTGATTTAGGAGTATTGATTTTAATTATTATGTAATTCATGAAGCCGCATCAACAACTTTTTGTGCCCCATTTTTAAGATGGAGATATCAAGATCCATGCGTATTTGTGGTGAAGGTAATAATGCATAGAACCGAGGTGAACCAGCCAAAAGAATCTGAACCACAATAAATAATTCCAGATGGATCATGCAACCAATAAAACTTTATTATCAACGATTTAGACTCATTGGGGATGAGCATTGAGAATCGTGGACGTAGACATCATAGAAATTAACACTATCTGACCAATTGTTCTCCAAAGTATAGAAACTGCAAAAACTGATTCAATACCTTCACGCCTGTTTAATGTTTTAAATGTTTATTTGCATATTTTTTATACGATTTAAGGAGAAGTAAATAAGCTTATGGCACGAATACAAATGTTTCAAGATGGTTGATTGGATTAGGGATTTGGGAGTTCATATGGCATTCTCTGTAGAACCTATCATTTTTTGCGTCAGTTTTGACGGACACGTACATAAACTGGATGTCTGCAAGTTTGAAGTTATCATCATCGTCAAGTAAAACTTGTTAGTTTAGCAGCATTCTAGAATATTTAGCATTACTGTACGAATGTAAATTACACAAGATGAGATGAGTTGTTGCAAAAGCTATGGCTAGGCTTTTTGAGACTCCAAAGTGGTCTTCATTGATGGATGCCTACTAAAAACATGAAATAACAAAAGAAAGCTGCCTCAAGTGCAAAGGGATGCTTGCGTAATCATCCCTTTCTCTCTGCCTCAAGTGAATTAGACCGGGTGGGTGTAGTGAAAGCAAGACTAGGGCATACCCTTACAGGATTAATCCCTTTAAACATAACCCTTGTCATGCACTACCAATTACGAAGTTTTCGTTATCAAAGAGCCAAAGACGCACAGACAAGAGAGTTAGATGCTAAAGATTACAGGTATTATACACCATGTAGTCTTACTACTGGTTAACAAGATTCTTTAGATTTTGCAGTATATCGTTTAATTAGCTTGCTGCCTAAACTGGTAGAGTCAGTCATGGTTAAATAGTTGAAGACGCTCATAGTTGGTTGTCAGTTCACAACAACAACTTACTTCTTCTTCTTCTC
>JAQIWU010000322.1:0-28435 GCA_034696445.1 Isotomiella minor
CAAATGTTACTGCGATTCCCACTGCTATTTCCTCACTCTAACTACTTGGAAGGGTGGAATATTCATACGTTTCTCTCCTTTTAGCCATGCATACATTTTACCTACAGAAAAAGAAAAACTGTCTCATTCACTCTATTCGTTTACTTTTACTCCCTTCTTTCTTCATCACTAACTGCCTGCCACATGTTACGTTTAACTCTCCAGTTTTATACAATTTTCCGTACTTTAGAATTCACATTTGCTTATCACAAGATATACAATGTGTGTATAAAAAATAGATATACTTAGCCGTTTACTGCCATTCCTCTCAGTATACTACCATCGGTGAAATAACAGTCAAAAGTAAAGTTTGGGGAATTGGAAATTCACGTTCTGTAAAAATTGAGAAAAAAGAATCACAGAGAGCTTTCTCTTATTCTCTCTTTCCTTTTTACTCAGGCATAGAGAAAACATGGTGGATATGAAAAATGAAAACGAGAGAGAGAGAATTTCCCTGTAAAATGAAAGCTTGGAACATAAAAGATTGGTGGAATTTATTATGCATTATTATTTTCAGCGTGTGAGAATACTGAAGTCTGACAGTTTAAAACTGTAGAAAAAAAACTCATTCAACTCTGACATTAAGAAGTTAGACGCAAAAAAATTATCAAAAGCCGTAGACCGCACTTTCCATTCTGTTCAAACGAAATGCTTTCTTTAATGAAAAAGTTTCGCAAAGCTTTATAAAAACTGTGAAAACTAATATTTTTGTATTAAATGAGCAGACATGTCTGCACAAATGGGCTGCTTTTGTTAAAAAGGTTTTTTTTCGCTCTACTTGCCTTTTTTTTAGCAACACATAAAAATTTGGGGAAAATAATTATCCGATCCAGTCATGCATACATAATGGCATGGCAATATAAATAGGAGAAATTTTAACTTATCTGCAGATGTTCGAAACTCCTGCTTACATTTTCATATTCAAACAGTTACAAAACATTTTGCTTTTAAATTGGATACAGAATCATGAACCACTTCATTCGAACTATCTGTTTGTTCATCGATAACTGCTTTACTTTCTACGTTACTTTCATTTCACTCTTGTTTGTCCATAGACTTTTAAAATGTACCTAACTTTCACCAACATTTCAATAATGTGACGTGGAAGGAAAAGGTCATAAGACGAGGCAATATGAGATTAACTGCTGAACCCAATGTACGATAAAAAGCCGAACTCTTGTTAAATCTTGCCTGTTTTTTTAACATGGACCCAACAGCCAAGACGACTTCCACTTATTTTTAGCGAAAGACAACCTGATGACATTTTGAAGTGACGTTTCCTTGAACTTGAAATCCTCAATGGTTAAATGCTGAGAGTTTTGTGGTGTGCTGGAGTTGGTTTTGTAGTTGAGTCCAAATATTCCAAATTCTTTTACTTTCTTTTCTTTATCTAGCAAAAAACCCCGAGAAATATAGAAAGATGCATGGACTTATTTCAGTTCCTGCTCAAATCCAGTCAATTTTTTCTATTGCTTTCCCATAACCACATTTTTTCGATTTCCTTCTCTACTGTCTGTTTCTCTCCTCCTCCCACATTCATCTTATCCATCCGCCTGTCTGAGCCTTTGTATTGTATTCAATGTCAATAGAAAAAAATCAAGTTCACAGATAGTCAACAAGATGAAAGGAAAAGTGCAGCCCGTCTTTCCCACTTTGTTCTCTTCGGTGCGGTGCATCAGAACAACAAAAAAGAAAATCCCTTTGGAAGAATGTTGTAACAAGGTGCATCCATAAAACGGAATGTTTTGAGAAATATTTTACTTTGAGGTTTTATTTGTAGATTGCTAGAGAAAATACGTATAGAATTTCTTTCTCTTAAAATAAATCCACACTTCCTTTTTTTCTTAATGGAGACCGAGAAAGTTTTTTTTTTCTTTACCATGTGCATTCCTATGAACTTCGCTGCAGGCAGTCGGCGAGTGGTATCTTTCAAAGCTAAAGTTTGGACAATATTGAATTGAATACTTTCTTTATGCGTTTTCCCTTGCAATGAATGATATCAACTAAAATGCATCTTATTGCACTGTTTCCAGTGCCTCAAATCCCAATTGATGAGAGCGTTTGAAGTTTGGGAAAAGGTGTTGTACTGTGATTCGCTGTAGTTTATTTCTCATTTGATCTGATGAAAGATAGCATTGCCCATGTATCTCAGGCAGATTATCCAGTCTGAAACTTATCGATTGTGAGTTGCAATTACTATTTTCTTTTCCACGAAGAGCTGTGAATCTCTTTTTCTTACTCCCACAAATATTGATTGCAAATTATACAAGATACACCTACATTTCTCTCAGAAAAGAACCTGCGACAAATACTAACTATTTTGAATTTATTCCTTCTATATCTTATGAAAGTCTAGCTTGTGTTTGTGGTCGTTTCTGCCTCCCGAAGCGGAGAAACTGTTAATTGTTTGCGAGGGTAGAGGATAGTAGACGGACCACTCCTTTCATCTAAACAGGTCTAACAAATGAAGGAATTGTTTAGTTCAATGAATTTCAGACATTAAAGTTAAGAAACAATAAACCATTACATTTAGCAATTTAGTGTAATATCTTTGTACGAGAACGAGGGTGGAAACTGAAAAGAGAGACAAGTTTTAACCAACTCGTGGAAATTCCCCTTGGCCATTGTACGTGCCGTAAAGGAGACAGAGAGGGGAAGAAAGGGAGAACAAGGTTCTTGGTTAAAATTTCAGGAGTAAAAGTAGAATAGAATAAATATCTTCGTATCGTCTAATTCTTGAAAATAAGACCTACCAAAGAAAGTAACTGTATCTCCCCCAGACGCTCGTGGCCGTTGAGAAAAGAAAGTACAACAACTCGGCACGATCACACTCTGTGACAGTTTCAAACCATGAATGACGAAAGGGTGACGTGACAGAACGAGGGGAGTTTTCATTTACTTTTACAGTGCGGAGAAAGCAGACGGTGGCGACGAAACTAGACAGACGACGAAGGCGTTACATGCAATCATTATTATTACTACTGGCTGGAGTGTATATTCGACACTCAAAATTTAAATTGCACAGAATTCAGATTATTACACCCTCTTACACTCCCACCAATTCCAACCCTTTTGCCTACTTGCCTCACCCAATGATGAAGAATTGAGTTACTAACAGCGTGAGGGCTACAAAGTATAAGTATTTGTATAAGTAGCTTCAACATTTTTTTCTCAATACATGCAATTACATTGACACTTGTATCAAGGAACCCGCAAGGGTTGATACAAGTGTAAAGGAATGAAATCGTTGTTTGTCAAACACGTTGCTAATCCTACCGTCAACATTCGAATGTCTGAGAGAAAAAAACTTGCTTCGATTCCACCACCCCCTTCCAAATTTTGCCTTGAAAAGGGTAACAGTTCGTATTTTGGAACTTTAAAAATAGATGGTAGTTATTTAAGATTCAAATTCAATGCTTAATCTTTGAATGAAAACACTTGGCCGGAAGATTTTGTATTGCAGCGTTCAAGGAGGAAAGGGAAGATTTCCTAAAAGCAATGACAATAAGAAGAATAACGATTTTAAAATTTACACTTCCCCCACCAACCACCCGGCATTCTCAATCTCAATCCAACAGACCGAAAACTTTATATTCTCTTCTAGGAATTGTAAAAAAGGAGGGGTAGGCACCGTATAAGTTTTCAAAAACTTACAAATTGCATCCAACCTAACGAAGGGAGTGAGGAAGGAAGGATGTGTTTAACTTGTAATTCAGTTTCTCGGTTTGAGTAACTTGTAACGTAACTTTACTTTTGAATGAGACGGTTCGTTCGTAGACAAAACGAGAATGACTTCAATTCCAACTTCAATCTATATCCGAATGACAGGGACTTGAGTTTACTTTATATTCCAGCTCCAATTGGATTGAAGTGAGATAACGACAAGGACGCACGACTGACTTTATTTCCGTGAAAGCAATGCAGGATGTAATGGTAAAAAGCTGAAGGAACAAATGAAAGTAAGATGATTTTCTACAGGCATGACAAGAGTGAAAATTGACGGATTTAGGTTTTTTGTCTGATGGCCTGATCAAAAACAAATAAGCTACAGTATTCCTTTTTGCACGGATGCCTCAATTCATTTAAAATTGTGATGGTATTAGCCTCAACAAGAAAATATATCAGTATATGATATGAGGAAATGGACTTGTGACTTGTTGCTCGAGTGAAACATATCGGATTCAAAAAGGATGAAACCAACCATGCAGCCATACAGTGATACAAACACAAAATACTGAAGGAAAGTGAAAGTACGTAGGCAATTTGTTGTGGGGGTAAGTTTTTGAACAATGCAATTTATCTAACAAATGATAATGGCAATGACAATTAATAAATTTTAATAAACTCATAACTGCCAACGTTTATGAAGATGATAATTTTAATGGAGTCGTTTTTAAAGGGTGGAGAAGAGGGTAGAAACTAGAAACAATTTCATTTTCCCAACCAAGATTTGAGATATTATCCTTCCTTTCTTCCTAACATGCTGCAGCAGAAAACAATTTCTATGTAACCAATGAATGAACAAACAAGAGGAGAGGAGAATGTGTCATAAAAGGGTTGCCACTGATGGAATGAGATTGGCTATAAAACTCAAAATTATTAATAGGAAGAAAGGATCAGAGGTTTATACTCTTGTTGAAGGATGTACTACTATTCATTGTCATCGTACCTTCTAGTCTTGCTATTTCATCAGTTTTCCAAACAGTACAACTGGAGAAAGAGTCATAATTTGAAGCCTGACTAATACAAACTACAGGAAGTTGGAGGAAAGTGCTCCTAAATCTTATAGGCATAGATTAATCATGTAGAAACTAAAGTCTCACTCTGGAATACGGCTGAATGAGTGGAACGTCAAGATTTTGAAATAGAGATGGTTCAATTCCAAGTAAACTCTAAACTTTATTAGCTTTTACTTTTTCTCTCTGCCAGTAGTGAAACCCGAGGAAGTAAAATCGGAATGACGACGAAGGAAAAGCAAAAGAGGGGAAGGTAAAATGGTTAAAAGCGTCACACAAGCAAACCGTTGGCACACGCCAAAGTGAAACCAAAGTCAAAGTGATGACTAAAATCAACGCAAGCATCCATACCACACTACCACCCACCCCCATCATCGAACTAACGGGCGTTTTACGGGCAATTCAAAAAGTAATGACTTGAGCAATAATGTTCAGTAGTTAAAACAGAAAATAAAGCAACTCAACTTAAACTCAACTTCAATTTTATTCCCAAGAAGTCACAACTCCAGAAAAGTGTACAAATAGAAAGCCCAGGAGGAAGGGAGTCTGACGGAGGAGAGAAAAGATTTTTACGCATCCATCCGTATCCGAATGCCATTACAGCGTATTGCTTATTGCATCTCTTTACTTTTCTCCGAAATGAAATTGGACAACTTTTAGCTCAAATGTTATTCTCCACGCTGTGAAGCGAAAGAAAAGGAGGAACTCAAATCATAGACTGTCATGAATTTACGTCATTTTGCCCCACAACTCGAATTTGCACTGGTTTTGATTTTCCTGGGAAAAATCCCCTGGAAGACAAAGATAACATGGCACCTACTCGGAGGTTATCAGGAAAAGAGTTTAAAAATTAATTGTGCTTTTGAAACTCCCTGAAGTGAAGTAAAAGGCAAAGCCCGTGTGGTAAAAACAAACTTTTATTCCTCTTTTACTGTTTTTGCAGTCATCATTTCGTATTATTCAATAGAAAGCCAGGAACTTTTCTCTCCTCACCTTCTTCAATATTACAGAAAATACACTAAACTACAAACTATTCCAAGAAAAGATAGAATCGACTACAATATTATTGTGGAATTGATTTGTTCTGTAATCTTTAAAGCTCAACTAAATCGTCATACATTAGGTTACCAGAAGGTTTGATTTTACTTTTCTTGAAGGGGATGACTATCCTGACGATTGAATTATCACTCTCTCTCTCCCCGATTGTCGAAGGGAATATTTATTATGCTGGTTGTTGCCTGTTTGATGTCAGAGGGCAGTTGATGTCAGTCAATATAAAGTGAAAACAAAATGTGATGGCTTGTCAGGCTTCTGAATTCGATAGTTCTGTAGCGGAAATACGATAATGTGAACAGGCAGAGAATAATGTATACCATCTGGATCTCTCATTTGAGAACCAATCGTTCATCCCCAACCCAACCCGGATGGGAAAAAGACAGGAACTGGAAAGTTCATCAACAGAGCAATAATAATTCTACTTGGGTTGGAAAAGGGTTATCTTTCCAGTACCGTGAGGATGATAAGGATGTCGATGAGTTGCATTAGGGGATATTGAAATGAGATGTAGTTGTTAAAGTATTTATTTAAAATGCATGCGGGTATTAACACAAATAATCTCCTCTTTCTTGTGCTTTCCTCATCCTTTTTCTCTCGCATAGTCGCACAGGGAAGGGAAGTGATGCAGAACTGTGGGCTAACAAAGATTACATTCGTTTTTCGTACTTGACTAGAGCCTCATGCCGAAAGAGAAGTTACAAGGAAGGGGGTCTTCTTTTTGAATACTTCTCAAAGAATCCCCGAGAAATGAAATGAAACCGAACCGGGTCCATCCAACAGAACATACTCCTTTTCCCATTACAATTTGTACTTGTACCACTACCCTTATTTACACACTACACACAGTCATTACAGAGGAACTGCTTTATTCAAACTCATGTTCCGTTTTGTGTATATTTCAATGTTTTCTCATCTACAGGATGGAAAGGATGGAAGAGAGGAGTACATTAAATGACGAGATACTATATTTGAACAGGGTAGTGGTACTGGTCGTGTCGCGTTGTATATTTGTTTGAAGAAAATTTCTCGGATGGAGTGAAAGAGAGTGAGAAGGATAGGCCGGATGGATGGATGAATGGGAAAAGCAGGGAGGACGTTTAGATTACATTTACATTCCTTTGATCTTGGAATTTCTTTGAGTTTTCAATAACCAATGTCAGGACTATTTAAAAGAGAAAGAGAGATGGAAACTTAAAACATAGGCTTTGTTTACTAGTGCATACTTTCTACATCAGAGTCGTAGGATTAGTCCAGCAGCCTCTGAATAAATGCAATATTCATCATTTTGAACTTTCGTCTGTGAGAATTTATAAGCATTACAAATATTAAGTACCTAGTAAAGCGAAGCTAAACTCTACTTAGATGTGCAGGTTGAACACTTAAGACGATATTAAGGTGGTGAAAGCTGGGTTCAATATTTAAAGGTGTAAATGACGTAATTTGAATGTCTTAAGACTTCGTGAAGCGGAAAGTGTTGCGCGGAGGACGAGGTTGACGTCATCTAAATCGGTCATTCACAATAGCTTCACTTATTCCACGTTGTAATGAATTACCAATTAGCAATGTTCGTAACCGTTCCACTCGCATTGGCAGTGAAGATTTTACAGCAAGGCCTGGCATAAATCAGGTCAAAGGACCTAAGAGTAGCTTACTTTTGAAAAGAAAAGGACTCTAATTACCTTCTCCTTTACGTTTTTGCTTTCTCCTTTACATCGAACCTGAGCACAGCTTCGTCTTTCATTACACCCTGAGAGAGTCATATGTCACCGGATGTCGAGATTAAGATTAGAACAGATTCGATGGCAAAATGATCTGTCTTCGCGAAAGAGATGCGTCGTTACATAATCATCAATCACCCGCACCTGCACAACATTTGCTTCGCTGCTAACTTCCTTTGGGTACTTTTCTTTAGAACATTTTTTCTAAAGGGTTGCAGATCTGGGACCATAATACTTTGTCATTTGGGCCATTCACAGCCCGATTAAGAATGAATGCGTACCTATTCAAGAAATAGAGAACGGAAATAATGGACCATTTATCAGTTTGAGACTTGAAGGCAAATACGTTCTCGGTAACATGAAGCTAATATTCATGGCTAACATTTTGTGCTACCGGTTTCACCCCTTCAATTTTCATATTAGCCCCTTCAAGTTCAGCCAGCAATTATTAAAAAGCTAATTTTCAAAAGAGATAGGAATATGAACGACTAAGAATTTCTTATTCTTTACTCCCTGAATGACTTATAAACTACCTATTTTGATCCCTTCTTCTCAAGATGAACAAAAATAAAACCCCGCTTGTTTGTTATACCCTTGTGGAAGGAAAAGGAAAAGAAAGAAAGAAAATTGTGTAGAGGTGAAAGCTGGTTGCCAAACAGAGCATGCTTCTCTGCTTTCTCCTTCCCTCAATTTTTTCATTGCTTTGCTTGACTTGAGTTGAGAAACATAAAATAAAAAAATAAATCGGCGTGGAAGAAAGAAGAAGACGGCCGACCTGACTTTCTCTCCTTTGGTATCTTATTGAGAAGCAAAAAACTGCAAGTCAAAAGGGATCCGTTATTTTGAAAAAGTGCGTTTTTATATCTTACTTAAGGTCCGTGGGGAGACTATCCATCCACCCGCACCACCAACATTACATCCCATCCAATATTACATCTTGAATGTTCCAATATCCACTTCACTCCTCTCTCGACTTAGGTAAAGTCAGTTGCTGCTGCACTACTCCTCCAAATTGAAGTAATAGAATAGAGAAAGTAGCAGCCGTAGAAGAGTAGTCAGTCTGGTAGAAGCGGATGGAATGGAAATCGTAAAATTGTTCGCAGAGAGCAAAGAAATGTGGAAAAAGACGCTATGGTTGATTTGGTTCCTTTGCTTCAACAATCCAAACTGAACCTAAACTTCCAAGACGCACACAGTGTTGCGCTTTGGGTATCAATCAATCAAAATTTGTTAGAGGGTTGACAGCTCGAGAGAGAAAATTGCAAAAACGAGAGGTGATAGAGTGTAGAAGTCGAATCAATCATGTCCTCCCTTCTCCTATCTCTCTTCAAAAACCTCCTTGTAGCCCTGTATTTACTCCAATTTGAACGTGGTCCTAACTGACTTGCCTCAATGAATGGAGACCTTTATCGACACTGTGCCCTGTAAAAGAGTATAACATGGTATGCCTTTTCTCCTTTGGCATGTCAAGTTCTAATAAAAGAGGAGACGCTAACAAGTCCACTTACTGGCAATTTATTATTGTTGTGTAACAATTATTAGAAAGCGTCACCAACCCATAATGCACACAAATGAGCCATGGCGGACACTGGAACAAGAAATACTAGGAGCATAGGAGTGGCAATTATCAAGTTAAGCCAACAACACAGTTTCGCTAATAACAGTAATTATATCAACGCAGTTGACAGGTGCTACTTTTAATTTGTACAAACTGCGGTGGTAGCTTGTTAGTTTACAGAAATCCTTCAACATAACCCTATCACAATTTCTAACAACATAAGCTTATGGTTCGAATCACAAAGCTAAAATGCGACCAACACATCTTGTTTGCGTAGGATTGAGCAGGACCGTAAAATAAACAAGACTATCGAATAACGTCAAACAAACAAAATTTTCACGGAAAAGAAAAAGCCCTCCTCTCCTGAAAAATTAGTTGTTAACTGGGGAGTCGTTTTAATTTGCACGGGCAACTTTATTAGTTCTGACTATAGGACCTGTGTAGTGAAAGCAAAGTAAAAGCAATGCACTTCCCTCCACCCACACAAACCGTTGTTTTGAAAGAGAGGAAGAAAAACAGATTTTATCTCCTTCATTCATTCAACGCTCAACCAACCTTCCTCCCACAAAATGACAGAGGTTTGGAGATATCTATACCGTAGGATGTTGTAGGAGTACAAAATCCTAAACTTTACTTTATTCAACTCCCAGCTCAAAGATTTCATCCATTCATCTATGTTGGTTGGTGTCTATCATTAAAGTAGAGAAGCTCCAAACTTTCTCCCCCCTACTTCATTTTATAGAAAGAGCAATGAAGTGAATGAGTGTAGTGTTACACAAGCTAATTTCCCGTTTGGCTTTGTTTTTGCTTTCTCTTTTCTCTTGTTTGTTCCTTCGGCTTGTTTAGCAGTGTTGCACTTCAGGGACTCTACTTTTAGTAGTTTGTGTACTAACGTTTATTCAGATATGCATTCAGTACAAAACAAAACAGAAGAAGACGACCGACCACCACCAAGCAAACCCTCCCTCTCCTCATCTCATCTTCTTTGTGCCTTTCTCTTCTTCCTGCTGCTGACATTGGAGAAATTGGAATAGTTTTGTGCGAATTTGTATTCAGAATTCAGCAATTGGTGCCCAGGGAGGCCTCATTTGTATATCTAGACAATCTAAGTGCTTGTAATTGTTTCTTTCTCTTCTTCTTCAAAACCTACCCTGCTAAGCTAAATCCAAAACCAACTTCAAACTACCTACACTCTGCCACTGCCACTTTGTCAACCAGGCCGCGTGCTAGGCCACAAGCCTCCCGATGGCCCACTCATTCATTCACTTCACATTTTATTTGACCTGACTCGTTTGTCTGTTTGTTTTACAGAATGTAAAATGTAACCCAGGACCTAAATTCAGCAAAATTGCAATGTAATATGCAAAGGGCTTTTTACTGACTTTGACTGTCTGAAGTGAATAAATGGGCCTTTGGTTGAAGATGGAAATTGCGAAACAATTGCTGCTATGCCATGCTACGTTATAGTAGGTTAGATAGAGAGAAGAGGGAAAGTCGTACTTATTGCTTTCATGTCATCATTAGAATAAAATCGCGTGGAATGGGCAATCTAAAACAGACATGGTGATATTATGTATAGCACATAAATCTGCATTTCTACTCCACTATCTCACTTATTTTATTCTAGAGGGACATTGCAATTTGCATTTAGTCTTATGGCATGTTCCCCATCATCCTTTTCTCTACTCTTCTAAAGTGTATCCCTTACTTTCTCTTTCACTACCACCATCGTACGAGGTCACACTGCCATTTTTTCGGTGTCATTCACTAACATTAACTGGAAGTAATATAATACTCTATTTCTGGGTAAAAGTGCTCAGTGGGTAATTTCACTGTCATTTTCTAGATAACATCTTGCCAACAGCAAAGTGCCTTTGCTGTGTCTTCTACTGGACGTACTATGTGACTCATAGTCATACATGTTCAAAATTGGGGTCTACAAGGAAGAAAGTACACATTTCGTGTAATGGACTTCTGTGGCTTTTTGATTTGACTGGTTGGACGGACTGGAGTCAATTTCCAACTTATTTAGTTTGGTTGGTATCAGTTTCCTATCAGACAGTTGCTTTCTCCTCTACTTTCATTGAGACCAATATTCAATATCTTTGGCATAGCATGTAGTGCGTAAAGAGAGTGAAGAAAAGAAGATGGCACGATACGATAGATAGCTCCAACTTGCCGTCTTCCATTTCATTCGACACAATCAAAATGTCCAATTGCAGATGAAGAGGAAATGAAGTTAAGTTTGATGACGAGGAAAGTGAGCCGTCCTCCTCTCAAATACCACCGTCTTGGACCCTTATGGGCCTCCCAAGAAAATGGATAGTTGACTCAAGTTACACTCTGCTTTCTCCAGTCTGAAAGTTGCACCATTTCCTAGTTAAGTCCTCCACTTCATTTCATGACACGTGCTGCCACACGCATGGGGAGGTACTTAGATGAGATGACTATTGATGTCCTCTCACAATGATTGGGTTGGATGGAGATTGGACTACACGCTTCATTATTAAACGAATTTTGGTATTCGTTTAAATGATGTGAGTACTGAGAGGTTGGCTAAATATTTCTCTCCTTGTGTGCGGTTGTTTGAGTCAAGTAGCACCTTACTTCACTACCTTTTCACAACTTTCCCTCACTATCATCATCTCTGCTTTCTCTCAATCTTTGGACCAAAGTTCACTTATCACTTTCCGGAAACAGAGTGGAGGAGATAGAGAAGAGAGCTAGAGTGGTGGTGGGGTTCAATTTCACGTAATTTGATGTAATGTTAGCACAGTGGTCTCGAATGGCTGTGTATCTACGAAGTGAGTTGATCATTAACGCACATTTGGCCTCACAGACACGCACAGAGGTCTGACATAAGAGGCCTTCCACAGACAGCGTGTGTAACAATTACGAGATGCTGCATTTTTTATAATAGACTTGCGATATTGGTCTCAAGAGGTAAATGTAAGACGAAAAGAGGAAGTGAACTAAAGTCACCCACTCGTTTTCACGGCGAAATTACTTTTGGTGCCAGACTTTTGCTAAATTGGCTGTAGGAGTAGTTGCTAATACAAAGTAATGTGCCATAGTGTGTAATGAAATTTGATATCGGGCCGATTCCTCCCTCCCTTCCATCTCACCTCTGCTACAAAAGTCGTAATAATGGGCAAGATGATACCAAAATAAGTCAAAAAACTATCGGAAAGTATCTGGAAAGACCCTGAAGATTCATCCTTCTAACAGTGGTTTAACCCCTATTTTAGCTGTGAATAGGAAACTTCGTCAGTCTTGTTAAAGAACATTCCCTGCTGAAAAAAGTTAGCTCCTAACCATCTATAACTAGCACGATAGGTTTGGTTAACAAGATTTCTACAAAATGGACAATATTGGATATATATCGCACACACGATGCTATGATGATCAGAGTGGTATGAAGCGAATTCTTTAATTAGATAAGCAGATTCGGCATAACCGTACAATTACCAATTCTAGCAGAAAACCGGACATTTTCCCAAGAATTGTGCGACATTTATTCTAGTACCCATGAAATTGAGTAAAGAAAGCAATCAAGCGCAAGAAAATGCTGATCCCTGCATTAATCATACATCTTATGAGGTCCTATTATCATTGTCCACCATGCCATAAGACTCTCCTCGAATTGAATGGATCTGATTTGATTCCCTCCAACCATCCATGAAGAAACAACCTAACGACAATGAAGTAATAAGTTATTATACAAACCCTTGTATAACAAAGTTAGTTCCACAAAGTATCAGACTTTCACCAAGTATGGACCACTTTCCAACCCAATGAACATTTTCTTGTTAATTTCCCCCTTCTGAAATATTTATGATACATCACAACAACATCACGAGAGGCTCGGAAAGAAAATTTCTTTCTATTCATGTACATCTTTATCCTGATTGTTGACATTTCGATGGAAGACCCTCCAGGCTTAACCAATCTTTCCTAACGTTAGAAATTCAAATGTTCATACACTGCTTTGGGGCCTGAATGAATAATTGACTTTGATTTTGATCCACCACCATTCAATCTCAAGAGAACAAAATCATACTCAGAAAAGTAATGATGATCCAACTTTCTACCGGAAAAGCTATCTGTGTGGCACAATATGTACACATAAAGTCCATTTACCGAGAAAGAAGGACATAGACAGGAGAGGGGTAAAACGATGGTCATCCATCCCCCAACTATTTCCATATTTGTTTGCAACGATTCCTCATTCAATCCATTACATTCCTTTACTCCAACATTCATCCCGGAGCAGAATGGCATAGGCCTGGAGGTTAGGACAGTAGTGCTCCAACTCCTCCACTTTCTTTATACAAACTTCAAAGATTCAATTGAGATTCTTTCTTTCTCTCTCGAGTGAAAGCGAGGAAGAGAGAGAGAGACATCACATCACATCATCAGGGAAATGGAATTCAACACAAGAAAGGAGAGAGGAGAAAGAAGGGCACTATCAAAAGAAACCCGTTTCACTTACTTTATTTTAGTTTCGGACCCCTTCTTCCTCTTGTATTGCTTTCTTTAGTTTAATGCCATTCAGACTTTCACTCAAATTTCGATGAATTGAACTCACTTCTTTTTCTTCGTCTTCTTCACGGACAAGGAAAAGATGGGAAGAGAGAGAGCCCTGTTGCCTCATTCATTCATGTCTCTAAAGCGAAGTGATACAAACGAAACGAGCCATCTAAACTGGACTTTGAAAATGTATCAAATGATTCCCTATGCCTGCTGGTGATGCTGGAGAAAGTTTGAATGGCTCAACTCTCTAACTTTGCTGCTGGTGGTGAAAGAAAGAAGGAAGGGCTTTTCAAATGAAATTTCATTTCCTTAATGTAATGTAATTCTATAGTGTCCATTTCAATTTCACTACTAGACATTTGCTACCTAACCGTCATGTCTCTGAGTTTGTAATACAACCTACACCAAGCGTACTTTCAAAAATTAAAAAGCTCGTTTATTTAGTTCATGATTTCGTGTACCTAGTGTACATACTGCAGTTGTAGGGTTCCGGATTGACATTCATGTATAAAAACAAGTTACTTTAAAACTCAATTAGATTCTTTGATGTGCTAATGATTAATCGAATCAAAGTTCATCTTTCCCCGCTTTCAAAGCTTGTGCTTTCAATTTTTTGTTGACAGAGTCCCAGAACTCCATTCGTTTTGCAAAAGGCTTCTCAGTCACCGTCGGCATTCCCTTGATGTACAGCCATTTCAAAGCCTTGGTGTCAATCTCGCCCTTGCTGACTGGTTTCCAGTATTTGATCATGTCGTCGAATTTCGGATTTCTATAATGATACAGATTAATAATTAGATTGTATGCTACAGAAGCTGTGAAAGGTTGCTTACCCGGTAACACCCATCTGCACAACAGCTTTCACGAAATACTTTGAGACCATCTCTTGCTCCGATGCAGGTTCAAACTGGGGGTACTTGTCGGCATTGAACAGGAAGGGAAGATCATCAGCATGAGACATTCCTAAATGCAAAGGAATAACATTGTATACAACCGATCAAGAGCCAATCTTGTAATATACTAACCTTTTGGCTTGTCATAACCAAGAGCCAATATCTGCGACCATGTGAGGTTATTGTAAGCCAACATTGCTGCATAAACCGGAGCGTGGGCGGCATGGAGCAAGGCAGCGTTCCGAACGTCGTAAATGATCCAGCTATCCGAGTACATTTCAATGGTCTCGTCGAACGTGTCACTTGAAATGTTTTCATCTTCCAAATAGAATTTTTTCAGCCTCTTCGAAATGATGTCCTTTGCATCTTGTGGCACGTTGGGATGATCGTAGTAAAAATACTTTGGGGCAAGCTGCAACCAGTTCTCGTTTAATTCGTCAATCAATTTGGGTTGTTTCATTAACACTGAAAAATAGGTGAAATTTTAGATTACATGATGTAGTTAACTTGAAGCAACGCAGTACTTACTTCCTCCATTTAGTATCAATCCTTCCTTTTCAATGGCTGTAATTAGCAACGGCACTTTGTTGAATCGTCCACTGCTGTACAATACTTTCGGATCCTCCGTTAAAAAGGCGTGGGAACTTGGTGGCTCCGTCGTCGGCACAAAAATACATGGGGGTTCCAATGGGTGGCTCTGTGAAAACAATTATTGTTGTCAACTTTCTAAATTCAACGTACCAATGTTGATTTACTTACTGGATGAGCTTTTTGTACTATCTCAAGGGCAGATTTCTTGTTGAGACACTTCTTCAAACCAACAGAGTCTGACGGACAGTTCAAGCTTTCTGCCAATTTAAGCGCCCTTTCTTTCGGGTTCTTCGCAAATGCCCATGGATTCACCGCAGATCCACTTAGATAAATCGCTTGGTTAAACAACCCTGGAATGAAAATATAAAAGGGGAGTATTAGGAAAACAAGGACAAAAAAGTTCAGCCGAACTGTGCAACCAATGATATATTTTATATTATGAATGTTTGGTTCGGTAGGATTGGATAACGGTAGTGCCAAATTGCAAATTGCTACATGTTCACCTCAGCAATTGGCAATTGCCGAAACCTTGCACACAGCTTTTCACAGACCCTTTCGTTTTATGACTGCACGTTTATGAGTTTTTTGTAGAAACAAAAACAAAGTGAAACAAACCTTCGGAAGCTGGAGAAAGTACGTGGTAGTTGACAGAAGCTGCACCCGCTGACTCTCCGAACAAAGTTACTCGATCCGGATCACCTCCAAAAAAGTGAATGTTCGCCTTGATCCATTTCAGTGCTAACAGTTGATCCTTCAGTCCTAAGTTCCCTGGCAAAATGTCGTCTTGCATGCTGAGGAAGCCTTGAAGAATATTTACACATTTGCATTTCCTTTTTTTCAATCTACCGAACCAATTCAATAAGAGCATCGTGAATTTACGTACCTAGAGCTGACACTCGATAATTTATTGTCACCTAGATGGTCAGAAAAAGAGGTCACGAGTCAGGATATGTGTAATAACATGTGATGCCTTTCTTACAAGGACTGCCTTCTCATCCATAAAGTAGTCTCCACCATTCTCATCCGAATTTCCAAAAGCGAACCTGCCATGAAATGATTTTCATGGTTGTAAAACAAGAAAGCACTCCAATGAAACAAATTTGCTTACCCTCCGCCATGAATGAAGACAAAAACAGGGTACTTTTCTTTTACCTAAAGATGCAAATAGTGAGTAAACGTCGTAAGTGACCACCACCGAATTACAATTAGCGTCTTACGTCAGGAGTAAAAACGTTGAGATAAAGACAGTCCTCCGTCCCCTCCAGTTTTTGAGTGTAAAGGCTGAACTGCGAGCAAACGGAACCAAACTTCGAAGCATCCTTCGTTCCTTTCCAGGGTGAAATCATTTCTGCAAGCTGAATAAACGACCAAACTTATGACAAATCTCCCGATACCATGCATTAGTCAGTAAAATCTTACCTCGAAGCGCTTCGGTGGGTTTGCATATCGAACTCCCAGAAAAGCCGAGTACTTGATCCCATCCCTAGACTTCCTGTACGTCCCACTGACTTCACCCAATCCTGCCAACGTCACCACTGGAGCATCCTTTTCCTCCGACGCGGACGATTGTTCAGGTACGAGTTGAAGCACCAAAACCAGCAGCAAGACCCATGCAGGAATCCACTTCCCCAAAGGCCCCATCTCGACCCTGATAACTGTATTCGTCTCCCTCTGAGTTACTCCCGTTTTCGACTATAAACAAACAAAACGCAACCTTCCAAGTCGAAATCTAATGGATGACTGACTGCTTTCTCACGTTCGTCAGCTCAACTGACGACCGATCGTGCGGTTGTTAGAGCAACCAAACAAACGACGGAAAGTCAGCAAAAATAAATTGACTTTGAGAGTCAGACGGTAACGGAAAGTCGCTTACCGGTTATGGGGTTATCTTATCTCGTTTGTTTACCTCCGCTCACAAACCTGCACTGATAATGACAATAATTATGACAAAGTGGAAAGAGGTTGAATGTACTTACCTGTCTACTCAACGATGAATGAATGAATGTAACAAGGCGAGTGGATGTCACTTATCAATCAACTAAAACCCCCAAATCAATATTTTGGCATAGGAAATGGTCGACTGACTAGAATCAATAATGATGGACAACAAAATTACTACGACCACCGGCTGATGATGCGAGCTCACACTAACTTTTAGCAACAACAAACCAAACCGCATTTGTGTCCTTGAGCTTGCTTGCATGTGCCACTGTCCTCTCAAACATAATGGCTTGTTCATGTTGGTATGTATTTTAGCAAATTACAAGCACAACATCGGGTTCTAGTTTGCAAAATGTAAAGCCTTTGCCTTGTCCATCTTTTTTTGTACGCTAACGTCATAACAACTCATAAACGCTTCAATTTCATGAAAGTCATTGTCCATGTGTCCAAACCACTTCTACCAACCACGCCATTCTATAATGTCCTTTTCTTTGACCACTGCTTTTTGCTGGAAGCATAGAAAACGAAGCAAGCAAACAACCTGACATCACCACAGCATGTCCTAGTGCTTTCTCCATAAAAATGCCTCCTACCAGTGCAGTGGTGAAAGCCGAATCCATTACTCACACATTTACCACTGACTGTTTGGGAATGGGGAGAGACAATGTCAATTCTAAACCTGCTAAAAAAAGGAAGTGGTCACATTTCGAAAGCCATGAAATTGGTCAAGAGAAAATAGTGCAATGCAATGACAATGCAAGCACGCCATAAAGACAACACACAATGTTTTACAAGCAAGCAGCAAAGTGTTATATTTTATTATGATGTCAACATGTAGAAGTACTCCCTCCTCCGTGACTTATCATACATTTGGATCTAGATCTGTGGGAAAAAAGTTTGTCCCTTGTGATTTAAAATTTCTTTCACTTTCTCGTTACAACAACTTTCTCCCTCCTTGCCTTGTTTTACAAGTTACAACACCCACCTTCGTCAGCATTATATGAGTGAAAGCGGTTGTGCCCATTTCCATTTACCATTTATTTTATTTGAGGGGTGAAATGCAAGGCAGCTTTGTGAGTAACAGGGAACAAATGAGTGTGTGCTTTCTTTTCTTTCCCTCTCGCCTTTTTTCCTACAGAGGAAAATAATGAACGACGTTGTAGAAGGTAGAAAGGCCACACGTCAATATGGGGTGGACGGATGGACGGATAAGAGTTGAGTAAGTTTCCCTGATGTCATTGATGATAAAATAAAAGATTTATGGCATGTGACCACACTAAAGGGAGCTTCATTCTGGGACAGAGGTCCTCTTAAAATTCATGATGTAGTTAGTAAAGAGAAAACAAGGAGGGAATACACAACTTGAGAGTGTAAGAATAGAGAATGGATCCAGTGGTGGTGGTGGTGGCAGAAGTGAACTTAAAAAAGAAGGAGAAAGTGAAGAATTTTGTTTAGGTTCCGCGGAGACAGATGAGAGATAAAAGGCAATAGAAAAAGTCAAGAGGGGGTTTGAGACTTTTCTAAATAACTCACAATATAGCGTCATGCAACACTCTTCTAAACTCTGTAAAGATATAGATCCAGAGAAAGGAGGAAAAAAGAAAGCAACGCCATGCCATGACACACACACACAAGCCCAAAACCAAAGATTAGATGAGCCGAGGGGAAACCACAAAAAGTAAAAGTTAGTAAGTAAAGTAGCATCATATCAGATTACATTACATCACATTAAATTACTCTTCCCTGTCTTAGGACTTTCACTCACTTGGTCGTTCTCGCACTCACCCACCACCACCACCCATCGCCATCGCCGAGGGGTTTACACAAAGAGACAAACATACTTTTAGGGTGACCAAGCCTTGACAAAGACGACCACCAGAGTAACGGTTACAATGTATTTCAATTCAACTAGCGTCCGAAACCTTGCTTTTCGTCGCTGAGTCTGAATTCTGAATCCACAGAAAGTTTTTGTGGGTCTTAGGAATGATTTTATTTCATTCATAACCAAAGGGTGTTTAACATGGATTATAGTTTCATCAAGTTTATAGCTTGGAACTGGAGACGTTTGCAAGATGCAAGCAGCATTAGGAATAATGAATCGGCATAATTTTTGCTATAATAATCATAATTTTCGTCATAATAAATAAATCAGCACATAATGGTTGCCTGGACTTACAGAATTTTTTTTCGGTGCTAAAAATACATACAATTCAAATATTTGTTGAGATTGAGATCGCTACCACAAGTACCTTGGAAGAATTAGTACAATTTATTGTAGTCGAGTTTCATCTTGAGCGTTAGCGTTGCAGTAGAACTAGACAATCATGAATAAGAACATTTCAAAAGCAGTCTTGGTCATCTTAGTCGTCATCGCCATCGTCGGGGTCCTATCAAGAATCGAGATGACGAGGCGCGATGAAATGGATGATTCCATGATTCTGGACAGATTGAATGATTTGGAAAGTGGGTACCAGAAGTACATAACTCAGCGAAAGGCCCACATGGACCTGCACCATGGAAAGAATCACATCTACTTCCCGTGGTGGTACCTTCGCCCTGCCTTCGCCTGTCCGTACACCGTGCAGAGAATTGGTGAATGGAAGGACGGTGGAAAATGGGTGTGTGGAATGGAAGTCTACGAAAATACCAGGGACCCTTGCATCGTCTACTCCTTTGGAGCGTCATACACATCTGGCTTCGAGTTGGAGTTCCTAAAGAGGACCAATTGTTCCGTGTACGCCTACGACATAGCATTGACGGAGCATCGACCTGACAATATCAACCCCAGAGCGCAGTATTCAAGGATGGCACTGGCTGATCATGACCGTGGAGTGAGGGGAGTCAAGAGCATGACGCTGGGACAATTGATGAAGGAGAATGGTCACTCTTCCATTGACATCTTGAAGATGGACATCGAGAAATACGAGTATCCAGTTCTGAAACAAGTCATGGACGAATTTGAAACACTTCCATTTTCCCAACTACAACTAGAAGTCCATCTCGGTGCAGCAGGCAAGCCTCACTTGGAACACCTTATCGACTTGTGGGAAAGACTGGAGGGGAAGGGAATGCGGGCGTTTTCAGGAGAGATTAATCCATTCACAATAACCCACAAGGATAAGACACCCGATTGCTACGAGTACTCTTTCATCAACATCTTCAAGGCCAGCAAACTAGTTCCAGTGCCTTTGTCACCGTCGTCGTCGTAATCTAAAAAAGTTATCAGTAGCAATGTTTTAATAATTATTATTGTGATGATTCATGTAATCTCTGTCATTTTTTAGTGCTACCTTTGTCAAGTGTATGTCATTATGTTAATAAAAATAAAGGATTTTTTTGTTGGATATATAATTGGAAGGAACAGACATTCTTTCATATGAAGCATAGGAAGACAAAACTGTTATTTAGTAGTATCTTATAAGGAATTATTTAAAAGGGTAAGGTTTGGTCATGTTTTCCTCCATCTTCTTCCAGTCATCTTTTTGATCTTTAGGGTATTACATGCTCTGTCCATTTGTGCCCTCCATCCAAACCACATCCGGGCAAGTAGGAAGGAAAGTGGGAATGTCTCTCCGCTGAGAATCCCTCTTTATCCCAACTCTTATTGAAAACTTGGAGATGGTCCGAGAGAAAATGGAAGAGGAGTCATTGAATTTAACTTATGACCATGCAATGGTAATATTGTGGACAACAACAACAAACCATGCTGGACAGCAAAGATGCTGGGGGGAAGTCGGGGAATGCATTTCTCCTGTTCGGGATGCAACTTGGTGGCAGATGGTGGTGGTGGGTCGTTGTATAAATAAAAAGAAGATCCTCGGGCAGGCACAATAACGTGACAACGAAAAGAAGAAGACAAAAGAAGGGAGTCAGTCAGTATCATTAAATCAAGTGAAAGTACATTTCATTCCTTCATCTTGTTACACCTTGGATCAAGTGGACTTTCTTCGCATTTGTCTGAGTACTCTTCTTCAATGCTACAAACAAAACAAAAAGGCTCCAAACGGAGTTGTATCTTGCATTCTAAGCTTAGGTTGCATTACTTTGTGCTATTGTGAACTAACATGACAAAAACTTCAACCGAAAAACAATGGTGGAAGTATGCATTGTCAGATGCACTCCAATATGGATTAACCAAATATTCAGTCAGTGAAAAGTTATCCCATAAAATCCGTGAATTTGCCTTTTATTTCGAATGAGAAATTATTGTCCTGAAGGGAATTCCCTATTCAATGGTATCAAAAGTCGAAGGGAACGCCACTTTACAAAATCAAAATATAGCCTCGCTTACTTTCAGAAAGGTTGGATAATGAGATGATCAAATTGACATAACATTTACATTGTACAAACTACTACAAAATTCAACGTTTTTCAATGAAACTCAATACCTCTTTTCTGTAAAATAATGGAGAAAGTTCCATTAAAAAGATTCATTTCCTACGTTGAAGAGAGGGAGTAAGCCAAAAGACATAATTTTTCCATCTCCATAATCCATCTTAATGAAGTTTGCTCATCAAAATACGCCCAGTCAACAACATTTGAGATGTTCGCCTCGCTCTTAATAAATGACCACAGAGATTGTAAATGCATGAGAAAGCTCTTTGTAGGAGGAGTGTAGAAATGGAAGTGAGGAAACAGTTTATGTCAACAATGACTTCTTAAAGAATAGTGAAGAAGAGACAGAGTCACTTGAGTGAAAGACGTTTCCTGAAATTGAGGCAATGTTCTTGTTCAGCAGAAGGAGGAGTTGGATGTGATGGAGTAAAAATTTCCCTACTCTGCCATGTCAGCTTTTAACAAGGGAGAAAGTGAAAGACAATACTTTCATCCTTTCATACATCAGCTTTTATAGATTGATGGTGCAAAGTGGAGTGGGTGGAAATGTACTTGGCGACACCACATTGGAAAAGACTAGGGAAGACTTCCAACTTTCATAAATTTTCTTTCCATCGAACCTGCTTTTCTTAATATTAGGTGGTATATCTCTTCATCCCTTGACCAGCTTCATCAAATATATACCATTGGGAAAATACGGTAAAAGACTAGGTTGAATAAAGCCGAAATTAGATTGGAATCGAGAATAGTAGTGGACCAACTCAGATTTTTCTTTAGGCCCTTCTTTCTTATAACTCCAACTGTCTATTTTGACAGATGGGGTCAACCCGAAGTTCTCAAGCTTTGAAGAGTCTTCCTTCCTTCTATCCAAGTCAATCCCAACTTCGGAGATTTCCCAATTCTCAAATTTTCAATCTTCCTTTGTATTTGTATTAAGATAAACTTGGGACGCTTCTTGTGCAGGGTGGAGAAATACAATAAGAGAAAGACAGGCTGGATGAAGAAAGAAAGCAGGGAGAGGAGATGGATAGGATAGGATAAATGCATGTCAAAAGGAAGGGGAGATTGTGCAAAGAGGAAAGGAAGGGTAAATGGATAAGGAAGTGGTTGGTTGGTTATGTTGTGCCGACGGTGAAAGAAAAAAAGAAGGGAGAGAAAAGTAGAAAAGTTTTATGATAGTTCGAATGTGAAAAACAGCACTTTTAGGTATTGGAAAGGGATGGAGATTTCTCTCTCTCTTCCGATGATAGTGGAAGAAATGGAAAAAGTTACCGTGCTTTCTTTTCTTATTTACAAATGTGAGTAGTTCGCAGATTCAATATTACAGTCGGTAAATCTGATACTGTTAGATTATTATGCTTCTTGGGAGTAATAACAACTAGAAAAAATAATTATTATTATGAAGCTTACTTAAAGCACCCATCATACGCTCCAAAGATCATACTTTTTGCCTTAAGCCAATTGCTTGTGAAAGATTACTCTACCGCACATCCTGCCTCCTTTTTCGGAGAACTCTCGTGTTTGATGATGTCGTCACCAAGTTGTTTGAGGGAAGTGAAAGTGGAACGGATGCAATTTGTTAATTAATTATAGCCCTAAAAGGGAAAGAAGTGTACAAATACGGATGATGATGGTAGGGAAACCTCTCTTCTTTCTTTGTCAAGCTCACTGTATTAGTTCCCCCCACATAATGGAATGTTACTGTATTATTCCCCACCACCCTAGTCCAAAAATGTAGTCATCCGGGTCTGTCTTATTTCACTAGCTCTCTCAATCCACCCAATTTAATGACTTTTCTGTTCCCACTCCAATTTATTTGTTGATTCTGATCTTGATAAAGAGAACGGGATGGATGAGGCCAAGGGTAAGTAAGACTGGCTTAACCGAAAAGCAGTAGTTTATATTTTATATCCTGCCTTGAGGTGAAGTAGGTAAAAGAAACCCAAGAAATGCACTCCCACAAATTGAGTGATGATTAAACCAAGTAAAAGTCAAGCTGGGGAAAGCACAGTACATTTGCTGGGTCATGTTGAGTGCCATCTTATTCATCCCCACAAAACCTCTCTGTAGTACCTACTTAGCCACTATATTTGACAAATGTACTTCAGGAAGAAAAGAAACCAAGAATATCACTATCATTTAATTACTATTTTTGTCTGGATGAGACAAATTATTTTTATTTCATCTTTATTTCCCACTCCCACATTTATGTTACAAAGTCTTTGAGCGTTGTTGAGTAAGCAGCAGTTGTTCTACGTCTTCATCTTGAGTGTTACATAAGGATCCGCATTTCTTGTTGTACTTGTAAATCCAAATAGCTAGAACAATAGTGACCACCCCTTCTCCAGCAATGGTAAAATTCACCAAAGGAGAATACTTCCAAGGAACTTCAATTCTGTAGTGGCCCAAAGTCAGAAGAGATCCTAAGATGTAGAACGTCATCTTCCTGCATGATGACGTAATCTGTGACATCTTTCTCTTTGAGACACCCGTGACAAAGGTTTCAATACAAAGGAATCCCATGATTGTGATTGGAAAATTGAAAAAGAATGTAATTTCCATTTCAGAAATAAAGTATTTGTTGTACAAATATCTGGGCTCTAGATAAGCCGCTGGCCGATAAATATTGTCAGCATAGTGGAGCATATGAATTGTGTAACTAATTACAAAACAGGCCACTATTCGCTTAGCCGAAGCGTTCAAAGGAAAGTAATTACAGGTTTTCTCCTTCGAAGTGACTACAGTCCGCAAAAAGAGGAAAAATCTCAGTAGTGCTGCTAGTCCAATGAGTATTGTCACTACGACGAAAATGATGCGTATGGTTGGCAGATCTGACAGCTCTTCGTCGACGAGACAGGGGCGGCCCAGCGTTGAAATGACAAATTTCGGCATTATCTATATCAAAAAACTATATATTAGAGCAATTTAAACGAATCGAACGTATAAAAACTTGCTACATATTTACCTCAATTTAAAAAAAATACAACAGTTCAAAATTGACAACCAGGGTGGCACACACAGAGATACTATTTTACAACAACATTGATTCAGTTAGACCAACTGAGGTTTATGAATGAAGTGATTGATTACTTCCAACTCAAACTGATAAAATTATTGGGAGACCATTACCATTATATCATCTCATAAGCCATGAAAATTACAGAGGAATTATAGGCTATGGCGTGTAGTATGTATGAAGGTAAACAGATAAGGCATATACCGATGCTTGGATGCTGCAAGTAATTTAATAAGTGTAGTGAATGTTCTTTGAGATGACATCTTGACATCACAAAGGTTAAATGTATACATTCAATTTATAACCAGAACCTACAAGGTCGTCTTTGTTAACGCTGTATGTTATGCTCTCGAAATGCCTAATAGAGAAATGTAAGCAAGTTTTCAATTCGTATCCAAATAAAAAATTAATAAGTGAAAGGAAGAATAAAAGAGAAAGTTTTGCAACTTTCATTACAAAATTGAAATAATTTATGTCGCAAATCATACTTTCCTTCCTGCTTTAATTACATTGCCGCGGAAGGGGAAGTGATGTGATTGTCATAAACGTAAAATGAATTTCAGAGAGACTGAAATTTCTGCTTAATTTTTAATCTACCTCCGCCTACAAGTTTACTCTTCCCAAGTCTAGCGAATTTATCGATAGACAAGTTGCAACAGAAAACTGAAATGAACACATTTCGAAAGGCGAAAAGGGTTGACTCGGCTATTTCAATATTACTCTAAGTTTTTTATTCTTGGGCCTGATTTTTTAAATATAAATTGAGAAAGCCAACTTTGACAAACTATGCCTAAATAGATGTACCATCCTGGTCATTTTAATAGCTTTTAAGAAACTTACCCCGTCGTTGTGGTTCATTGTATTTTTCATGAAATCACTCTCACGTCATGAGGCCTAAACGTAGCATGCCTAACAGACTAGTGAGGGTAGACAAGTTGAGGCAAGTGTCATGGTTAAACTCCTGTTAACCAGAATGCACAAATCATAGCATAAGAGATTCATCTGTCATAACATTTACAGCAGCAGTATAAAACAAAGGAAATGGCTCGGAAATCCTTTTCTTTATGCTGGCATATCCTCAAATTCAGTAAAACACTACCAGTAGCAAAGCCCTTCTACTTTACTTTTCTCCTTCACTGTCACCACACACAACATTTCACCATATACCCAAACGCGACTTTCTCCCTCTCTCCAGGAGAGAACAGACTCATTCGTCCATGTAAAGAGATGAGACGTTTCTAAGAGAAAGCCTACAAACCCTCCTTCTCCCTCACTATTTTCTTTAGGGTAGATTGGAGGTACTACCTAAGCATTCTATTCTGCTCTGGATATAGATAAATGTTCCATTGATACCGTGTTGGTTACTCTATTCCTACCCTGACATTGCTTAGTCACTGCTATTTTTACTATAGCAGATGAACAAATAGATGAGTCAACTAGCTGTGCTGTGTTTTGGATCGTCATATTTCTTTGAGTCACTGACGTGGCGAGAAGGAAAGGGATATTCGTCCTCGATCCACAGGACCACATAATAATATCTCTTGGGGAGAAGTTCTCTCATCTCAAAGATAAGATAATGCTGTGTCTTTTACAATATGCAAAATTATTCTGAGAGAGAAAGCGGTTAAATCTCCATTCCTTATGTCACATTCAGTATTTAAATCTCGTTTCCTTCCGCTTTCTCCTCCCTTCAATGAAATATAGGCAAAAGGAAAGGAAGAAGGACTCGTATAGTTAATCCGGAAATGACGGAGGTTTGGATTTGGCTATGCCCAAGGAATATTTCTCAGTAATTTTACGGACTGTTAGTTTATTTAATGAGTGACATATAATTTATTTCTTGGACATTTACTTCGGAGAGTCTTCTAAATTATTTGCTCTACATCTAGGTAATCCTGTAACAGGAAATCATTTCATTTCCATGTGCAAAAGGGGTACCCTCTAACTAAATGGCTAAGTCAGTTGAAGTAACTTATCCATTTTCTTTAGGAAAAAAGTATCATCTTTCTACTGGACTTTCACTTTTTTCTTGCATATAAAAATGTTAGAATTCAGTTCATATTCTGCTCAAATTTCGTTTGTTCTTCACATCCATTTCAGTTGGGTAATATTACGACAGACAGAACCCGTCCTGACTGCAAATAGCAGTAGAGTAGTTTATGAAAAGAATGGTTTGGTGTTTCCACACACAGACTCCAGCTTTTCTGGAAAGCCATCAAACAAAATGTGGCTTTCACCACAACTATCATGTACGTATGAATCGTCAGAAAGTCGAGCTTTTTACCATCTTGAAGTTGAAAACCATTCAGTCACTTGTGTGTGTGCCGCATTATCACTGTAACTCATCCTCTTGGGTGCTTGCCATGCCATTTCATTCAGAATGGAAAGCATTACTTATGTGACCATTTAATTTTTCTCTATTTTTTCTGGAGCGTGACGTGGGAAAGAATTTGAATATGAGGGAGGAAGACACAAAAAAGGGGAGCAGGAAAGAGCAAAAGATGTCGTACAAAAACTGTGAAAGTTGCTACCATGTTTTTGCACAATCATAAAAACCTTGCTTTCCCCAAGATATTCTTGTTTCAGGTCCCAGTAATTACCCAACAAATAATACCATTTTTATCAAATGGAATAAAACAAAAAATAAGAATAAGAAGCCGTAAGCCGCCTCTCTGTCTTTCAAAAGTAGGAGATAAGTGGGAGTAGGTGTAAATGCTGGAAGCTTTCCTTGCATCTATCTAAAAGCATTTCTATTTGGCAGGGGATGAGTTGGTGGATGTACTAACTTAAGTAGATGGGGAAAACATCATTATTAAGTTGAGTAAAGGCTCAAGTTAAGCTCATTTATTGCCCGGGGTCGGCTCAAGTCTGAACGGAAGAGAGGTATGACTTATATCCTTTATCTACATATTGTTTTACTACCGCATTGCTATCAGTTAAAGTAAGTAAAAGTGAGTGAAAGCAGAGAAGCAGAGGGAGATAATGTTTAGGAAGGAAGGAGAGAGGGAATAAGCAACAAACAGGGATTACTATTTGTTGGGGATTCCTCTACTTTATTTAAACATTGCGAATTATTACCTTCTCTCCTTCAGAACCAATTCAACTTGAGTGCTTTCTCTCATAATTCAAAACTGGGGTGGAAAGTGTCAGCCAAGCCAAGGCAAACCACACTTATAAGAAGACCAGTTCGGTTTAGATCAGTCTCCTCATCCATCCCCTCTTCACCCACGTGTGCATATCTTTCTCCTCATCTCCTGCCCCCTTCCATCCAACCACAATTCAATTCCTTCCTGTTGTGTGGCCTGAAGGATAAACACGCAATATAGTAATTGACTCTACTTGAAAAAATAATTTGATTGATTCTCCTCTTTAAAGAGTGGTTTATGTCACATAATCTAATCCAAGCTAGAAACAAAGGGCAAGAAGGTATGCTGAGAAGGATGATAAAAAAGTTTTCAAACCCAAGCCAAGGTACAGAGAAAGTCGTTAGGCACATGGCTTTGTCTTATCTTGATGAATATGTCTACGTATCTGATCTGTCTTGATGGATGAGATCGTGGAGTAGACATGCTTTTGGGTGTGACAATTACCTACAAGAAATGAAAACCCGTGTTCCTTTTTTTACAAGGATAAGTGTCATAGGATTTCATCATCGTTAGCCAGATTCGCATTCACAACGTAGATGCCCCATTAACTCCGAAGAGGAAATCAGATTCGTCTTTCCAGCGACAGGGAGTTTCTGAGCCTAGAATTCCAGGCACATTCAATTGTTCTATGCAATCTAACATCGTTTCCAAATTCCAATATTCCATCAGCAAGCAAGCAATATAAAATAAAATATCAAGATGATGCTGTTAAAACCAAGACTTAAGAAAGAAGAGTCACAGCAGCAGAGCTTGTCTTTGCATCTATCTCTTCACTTTGGGACGCGCTGAACATCACGCCCACGCCCACACCCACGACTAGGCGTGGGTGTGGGAGTGGGCGTGGATATGATCGCGGGCGTGGGTGTGGTCGCCGTC